>JABXWE010018579.1:0-24018 GCA_014611495.1 Limonius californicus | reverse complement strand
CAAAAAATCATAGCGCCCTTCATTTTAAAGCTAGCGAGTTCGGCAAAAAACTAACAGATTTGTTTTATGACCCTCTATCGTTATCCGATAAAAGTTTCAAAATTGTAATCACGAAAAAAGTGATACCAAAAAAACATGCGTAACTTCCGCTTCCGTTTTCGGATTTTTTTGAAAAGCTTATTTTTTCGATGAATTTTCGATACACCCCCGCATTCCAAAGCGCATCAAAATCGGAGCAATACTTTCGGCTGTAGGAGCGTCACATACGTACATACGTACGTACGTACGTACATACGTACCCACCCACAGACAGACATTTTTTAAAAACCACTTTTTTGGGTTCCTAGAGACCCAAAACGGATATATCCGTTAAAATCTCGATTTCGAAAATTTTCATGATTTCAATACTTACCCTATACCTATAAGGTATGGGAAAGTAAAAAGGAAGCTACCTCAGCAAATGTACCTCATATTAAAATTTTACATAAAAGAAAGGCACTTCCAAACTCGTAAACTCACTATCAGACTACCACCCTATTAACTCCGGTGTTCCGCAAGGTAGCATCCTTGGACCTTTCCTATACCCCTCTATATTGCAGATGTCTCAATCACATACACCACCTTAATAGCTGCTTTCGCCGATGACACTGCAATAATACGAGTATCATTGGACACTAATCGCGACAGAGCATCTGCAAAATTACAGCTACATCTAAACCTTTTACAACCTTGGCTAGCTCAATGGAGAATAAAAGTAAACAGTGATAAATCCACGGAAATATCATTTACGACAAGACGAAACATCTGTCCTCAATCACGCATCAACAATATGCTAATACCAGTGACAACCGAAGTGTATACCTAGGACTTCATCTAGATCAAAAGCAGACCTGGAAAGCCCACATAAAGGCAAAACGTCAATAATTCAATCTAAAAGCAAATAGTTATTTGCGCTCCAAGTGATAGTTTGTGGACCGAAGCGAAGCTGAGTCCACAAAGCCACCGAGGATAAAAAAGAAACTTACCCACGGGTTACGCATTACTTTTTCTCACTACTGCAAAAAACTCACATTTAAACAAAATTGTGATGTTCATATATGCGACGTTTTAAAAATAACAAGCCTGCCTTTATTTTGGCTGTTATATAATGCTGTTGTTACTATGGTACAACGAAATTAATATAGTGAATGGTGCGATTTGTGCTTCCAATAATCAAAAAATTATTCTAATTGTAAAATTTAATGTCAATTTACCACGGTGGTAGTGAGAAAAAATTTATGCTGGCTAATAGGGCAGAAATGGTAGCTGGCCATAAGTAATAAGCTCCTCCTCCTCCTCCTCCTCAGTTATCAATCTTTTCGATTGGTTTGATGCCACATTATCTGCTTCCATCGTCTTCTATTTCCTGTCAGTAATAAGTTACTACTATATAAAAGCATCCTAAAGTCTGTTTGGACACACAGGATTGATCTATGGGGTTGCAGTAAACTCTTTAATACTAAAAACCTGCAGACTTTTCAATTGACGAGGCTGTAGCTTATTCCCAATGGTTCATCAGCAACTAGAACCTCTACAATGATTTCGGAATTCCATACGAAGTGATCAAGACCTCAGCCGGGATGGAAATAGTTATTAGACACCGCACCTTAATCCACAACAACCAACTGATAGCGGATATCTATATCCAAAAGTTAGTGAACAGAAGATTGAAGATCTCATTGAGTGAACCGTGGTAACCCATCAGTGGATGGTGCCCAACTCAGAATATTTCCCAACTGTACCATACTATCTACTTATTACATTGTAGACAACTTGAGCGAATTGTAAATTTGTATTATAAATAAATTAAAAAAATATATGGGAGGTTCATGGTCCAGGCATCCTGAGTAAAGGAAAGGTCAGACATTGTTGTAGGAATTTCGGAGATGGCCGTACAAACATGAGGAACGAAGTGGGAGAGCTTTTGGAAAAAGTGAACAAGATAATTCGTGAAGCTGGGAGTTTCACGATTTCGGAAATGGCCACAAACTTTCCTCAAACTTCAAGAACCGTATTATATGAAATTGTTACGAACAGGCTACCACAACCAAACATTGTGCGAAGTGGGTGCTAAAGATGTTGACGGATGTTCACAAAAACCACAAATGACCTCTGCACTGATCTTCCTGCATCGCTATTTCAAGCAAGCGTTCGAGAACCGAAAGTTATAGATACTGTTTTTTTGCAACAGGAACAGCGTATTGTTGGCTGATTTCCTGGAACGTGGAACGGCAATTAATGCAGACGTGTATGGTGAGACTTTTAAGAAACTGGAGAAGGGCGATTCAGAACAAAACGCGAGGTATGCTGACCTCTGGAGTTGTGCTCTTGCACGACAACGCCTGACGCGACGGGGCGGCTGGCACTATGCAATTCATTTGGGACATTTTTAACTATCCACCATACAGTCCCGACTTAGTGCCGAGCATCTTTAGAATCTTTTAAGAACTTGCGATCGTTTTCTCGGCGACGACTACTTGAAAACGACGGTACAAAATTGTGTTCACAGGCGGCAACCTGTTATGACGAAGGTATACAAAAATGTCCACCACGATATGATAAGTATTTAAATTCTCTATGGAGAGAAATAGTTGAAAGTGTATCTAAAATTTAAGCATAATAATTTTTTTTTTCATGTTTACTTTTTTGTTTAACGGACTTAATTTCCAAGTAAGCCTCATATAACCGCCGTTTTGCCCGGAAACGAGCGTTATGCCAACTGATCTACCACCACATAATAGGAGGGACATTTCAACGTACCTGTTGCTTTAACTTGCAACACTCGTAGGCTAAAATGTTACTTCTGACAACTACAGTTTCATAACATTACATGTTTATATTAAATGAATTAATTTTCCTTAAGTTATGGGTTAATTCAAAAGCCCTCAAGCTAACATGAGAACAGGTGTAGATATGAGATTGATTTAGGTTAGAGATTATTTCAGTTATACCCATAAGCTCATAAGTTAAGACTCGTGAATTGCATAATACCCTGTATATTGTGCAAACGGTAATCTAAATTAGCAAGTTTACTAAACAAAACATAATTTTCGGGTGTATTAATAAAGTGGGAACATGTGCATTTCTATGAGACTTGCAAGCTGAAATTGTGCCAAATGCACATTCACTTTAAGATGCTTGAAATAATCCGGTAAAACTTGCTGGCACTTTGACAATCAGCTTTGTCAAAAACCGTGCTTGCTTAACAATTATTGCATTTTCCACGCATGAAAAGCTCTTTAGTAGTTAGAAAATGTATTAGAAATTAAAAGTAATTACGTCATATAATAGGTAAGAATACAATTTCAAATATTAATAAATTAAATACTGCAAAAAAATTTGAATATACTTAAATTGGCTTAAAATTTCCTTTTTGAAATAATTTATCACTTATATCAAAAGGTACAAGAGGCATCTGGATTGAGTAAGTAAGTAGGTGAAATTATTTATTATAAATTACAGGATAAGTTAAAAACATACAGATAGGTATGTATACAGAATTTGCAAAAATTGCCTAAAATTCAGATAACTATCAATTTTCACTTTATTAATTACTGGGATTAATTAAATAAAATAAATTCTAAAAAATCAAAAAATTATGAGGAAGTTTAAACAAGCATGTACAAGTAGCAAAATGGGCACAATCGATCAAGCTATCAGACACAAAAAAATTCTAGGGATAGGATATCAAAAAGTAAAAAAAAAGTAAATTCCAAAAATCACATTGAATAATGTTTCGCCAAAAATCGCGTGTATGTATGTTCGAAGTTCAACAATTTTATTCACAATACTATTATTTTGTGGTTCATGACGTTTGAACATGTTTGTAATGATCCCTTGATCCCTTTATAGATGTAATAGTTGTTTCTTAATCTTAAACACACAAGATATTGAATGGAAAGCGAACGGTTTAGCAGTAAATTACACTACAATAATTTTATAGTATTCGCTGATAACAAGGTGAGATCATCAAGGTAAAAATAATACACACTTATATACCTGTAACAAATTGGTTTGGCATCAAAGATAAGTGAACCGTTGGTGCAGCAACAGTGAAAATGGCAAACAGAGTAAGTGATTCTAATTGTATGTGCTTTATGTAAATATTTTTGCAGTTGTTTGCTTTTTGCTTATAACAATGATAATGTTATTCTTTAAAAAACTAATCAGGAACCATACAGGACTTAAATTGTGACAAAAAAATTAATGAAGTTTTTTACAATACTTACCGCCTTTTATTTTTGCTCTTGCTGAGTTGACCGTTTTCCGTTTTCTTCGTTTTACTAATGCTAACTTCATCAAATTCCACTTTGTTTGCCTTAGCTCCTTCTTCAACGTTATGCTTATTGCTGCTGCTTTTCTCAGCACTTCCATCATTTGTTTCTGATAAAATAGTGCTACTCTGTAAATGTTTTATTCCCTTGTTCAAACGTTCCTTACTTTCTACTGACTTATCTTTATTTTCAACCTTCTCGGTTCTAGTTTCTATTGTAGTCATTTCTTCGTCATGCGGTTCATCATTTTTAGACAAATTCCCATTCAGATCCAAGTTAGAGCACTTTTCTTGAGTGTTCTGTAATATTCTGTGAGCAATTTCATTAACAGCATTGCCGTGAAGTGCAAAACCGTTTTTCTTTGACCCAGTTTCCCTATCACCATTGTTGTTATTGATTTTCCCATCCAGAGCCATCCCCAGAAGGCCCTTTAGCAAAATTTCCAACTGATTCTGAGTCATGGCCTGAAATAGAGCAGATCAATAATCAAGTAGGCCGGATTAGTTTACAGCAAGGTTTTTAGTTAATCTAGTGAGCTGTGACTGTCTCCATGGTCATCATCTCCAACTTTATCTTTGACATATATGACACTTCAGTTAAATGTTAAATCCCTTGTTATGATACAGTAACTCATTCGGTGGGAAAAACGGACCTTTTAAACACTAATATCTATTTGTTGTGTAATCAGTATGGTATGTAATGTTCTAGAAATCATTTTTATTAATAATCAGCACAGCGTAGATTTGTTATTGCAGCTGAGCATATAAGGAGACCCATATTTGGAACTTTAACATAGTTTGAATGTTAATGAAAGTGATTTAATTTGGAGTCACATGCAAATTGTTCCAATGTGAGCTGTTACTACATATTATGTGCCATGATTATTAATATTTTGATTGTATTTTATAAGTTTTTAAATAAAATTTTGCAGAACACAGCGAACTAATAAACGACAATATGTATAAAAAGGAAACGGTGGGGAATACACTGAAAATAAAACTATTCCTTTTCAACAATGAATCTTAAAATTTAGCAAATCTCCTTTAATAAATGTTAAACAGGCAAGTGAAAAATAATGCGAAGATGCAATACTTAAAAAATACTAGGGACATGTGAAGGAAAAAATTACAATAGTTGTACTTGGTGGCAATAATGTAATTTAATATATTTTTTAAGTTTATCAAATTTCTTATCATAAGTATACAGAAATATTTATTAAAAGGAATTGGAAATGTTTGTTATTTGGTTGCAAAAATAAAATATTAAGTAATAATTTAAAAGGTAAATATAGCACTATTCACTATTTCAATAGTTTTTTTAATGCAGTATTTACTGGTCAGTTAATAAACGAAATAACAACAGATTAATAAATTCATTAATCAGACACAGTAATGGGAAAAATATACATATAAAACATTCTACAAATTTAAATACAAAAGACTGCTTGGACTCATTTATTGACAGTTACATAATATTCATTGGTTCTTTGGCTCAAACGATAAAATAGCTAAAGGTTGTACCTCAATGTTAAAATATAGTATACATTTTTGTAATTTAGAAGCCTAAATTATTTAACAATATAAATGTTACCACAATTCCATAAAAGTAGCTACTGTGAAATTAGAATATGGGTGGGTTACGTATCTTCTAGAGTTATGGGGATTATTATAAATATGTAAAGTTAGGATATTATTGCCCTAATAATTAATAAACAAGAAATAGAAACAAACAAATATAAATTAATTTTATGAATACTATTGTTCTTCCTTCATTTATAGATTTACCTATCTCTAAATATTATGGAAACTTTATAATTGCAAATTAAATTTAAAAAAGATATTTCATTTTTAGATCCTAGAGGTAGGCATCGTTACAGGTACAATTAAAAATATCTAGTTCAGGTACAACTACATTTCTAAAAAGGTATTGGGGTACATGGACCGCTCCTATATAAATGTATCTCTATAATTAAAATACGTACTTAATTCAAGTTTTACACAAACCAGCGAGGTAATCTGCCTAGTAAATATTCTCTGCAGTAGAAGTGTTTACACTTCTCATAATTCGGAGCCCACGTTAAGCTGTAGGTCCTCTATGTCGGTGGCACTTTAAACGCGCAACACAGACGTAGGAAAGACGTCTCGTAAGAGATAAAGCACTCGAAGAGAGTGTGTTATAAAAAATAACATTCAAGATGCATATATTTAAAATAGTGTAGATGTTTAAAATAACATTTTAAGTTCGTGAATCTGGGGACGAATATTTAACTAAATTTGTACCTATTTAAGTAGGTATTTGGATACAAAAGTCCGTTAAAAAAAGGTACAGATACTTATGATGACTAAATAAGAATCACCTAGTACTTTTTCTTTATGTAGGACCTAGGTATATTATAACACTGCTTATTTCACTCTAATTAATATTTGTTAATAGATTCTCCTTGGCATTGGAAATTATAATATAACCAAATAGTTTGGAAAATATATAACAATTCAATTTTAACGAAGATTTATTAATTATTCCTTGCCTTACTTCACTGAAATTCATATTAATTAATAAGTTAATATAATAATCTGCAGAGTTTCAATAGTTGAAATTATTAATATTATACTTATTTATTAAATTACAGATTCTTGCACGATTTCTTATTTGCTTTAATCTCCAATAATAAAAAAATTAGTTGTTAAATGGCATTTGATTTGTAACATCCTATTTTCATTTTCACTTTAGTCATCTTCACCAATTTTATCTCAGCATGTCATTTGCTACCTTTTAACAATAGCTATATTAATAAAACGATTTTTTTTCAGAATTCAGAAGATAATTCGGACATAACATGTGTAGTCTGCAAAAAAGCAATTGAGGGTCGAGTAAGAAATAATCATATTAAACGAAATTAAAATAATTCTATGTTTGACATCTTTGACAGATTCTAACTGCTCTTGGAAGATCATACCATCCGGAACATTTCGTTTGCGCAAAATGCAAGGAACCCATCAAAGACAGTAAATTTCAGCAACACGATGGGGAGCCTTACTGTGACTCAGACTACACAAAACTGTTTCTCAAGAAATGTTTTGCTTGCAAACAACCCATTAAAGATGTAAGTGCTGTATTTTATTAGAGACGTAGCGATCTTCTTTCTTAGGACCTACAGCTTAACGTGGGCCCCGAGCTGTTTTACTAGGGAAATTTAAAATAAATTTTTCAGAAAATTATCAAAGCGTTGGGAGTCGAATGGCATGAGGAGCATTTTGTTTGCACATTGTGCAGGAAAAGCCTGGCTGGTACAAGTTTCCTCGAGAGGGATGGCTATCCCTATTGCACGAAGGACTTCTACGAAAAATTTGGTGATAAGTGTGGAGGGTGTGGAAAACCGATTACTGAACAGGCTATTATTGCATTGGATAAAAAATGGCACCAGAGTTGTTTCATATGCTTCGTGAGTACTTGATGATTATTATAAACTGTAGCTAAACAACAATTTTGTAGAAATGCAAGAATCCGGTGATCGAAGATACATTTACGGTGCATAATGGGCATCCAATGTGCGCTAAATGTGCCTAAGGCACCATGAGAAATATAATTTACGCTACCTTTAAAGGCTTTCCCAAAAATTATAAACGCGCATTAGTGCTGTATTTTATTCTTATGCACTTTTTTTATGCTAATATATGTATACGATGTACAATTATCACTTTTAATTCTTGAAAGATACAATATGTATAAAGTGTATCAAGTCACTATAACAATGAAAATAAATACCGTAAATAATTCTAGCTTCTACATTTTATTAACCAGATTAGGTACCCATGTGGGTTTCCCCAGTACCGTTATATCGATAAATTGGCCCCAAACCTATAGTAAGATTATTATTCAATTTATAACATATACAGTGTGACCCAGAACGGGCGATAATACTTTTATATTAAAATATCCAATCATTATTAAGAAGAGTTATCCAGAATCATTAACTGCAGCCTTCAATATATTTTCGATTATACAAGGTACTCCGTAGAAAGTACCAGAACAAACTTATATTTCTTAAGTCGAACACCCTGTGTATTTTTGTGTGTCTCAATTCTTCATAAAAAGCGGATTAAAATAATATAAAGTTATTAGGGATCTAAAATATTTTCCATTATTAAGGTAAAAATTTAATGAAATTTGTTACTTTGTCTTTTTGTAATGAATGAGGGTAATTAGTTCAAACTATTACAACATTATTGGCTTTAAAACTAAGTACTCATTTAAAACACAATTCGATGTACTATACAGGGTGATCACTATTCGCAAAATGCGTTACTAGTCAATTAACTTGAGATTTGAAAATCTTTTCGATTCAGTGTTTGTAGATTTGTATTTGAAGGTTTATAAGGCAGAATTATATTTAGAAATTATGAAGGTTCAGTGACTGTATGATAGTATCTTATGAATTTAATATACGGGGTATTTAAAAATACATTCGGATATTTTACCCACTTATAGATCTCATCAATAAAAAGTCGTAATAAACATGGGTTCGAAAATCAACCATTTTCAAGATAGGTACAGTCAAATTATTTACGCAGAGTAGGAGTGCAGAATCGTATTTATTACGTCTGCTATGAAAGTGGAGAAAACAACATTTGTGTAAGTTTTTGTAAGTGTCAGTATTCTCATTGTCGTTGTCGTCACTTTTTGCTGTCACTGTTTGTGTTATTTTTGCTTATTGTTGCTGTTCTTCATTGTGTATCAACGTGTATCCGCAATTGGGGCATTTAAATCAAGAAACGGTGGTGGTGGGCGGCCTAGATCCATTTCTACTCCTGAAGCGGAACTTAACATTTTAAGGAGGATTACAGAAAATCCAGATACCAGTACTAGAAGACTTTCTGCCAAAACAAATATTAATGTTTTTCTAATTTGGAGAATGTTACGTGAGGAGCAATTGTACCCATGCCATATTCAAAGGGCACAGGCTATTATTGTGGCACTGGCAAGAGTTGCGGAAAACGCAAACTTTGTTGGTGCAGTCTTATTTACTGACGAAGCCGGTTTCACAAAAAATGGTATTTTTAATTTCCACCACAGCCATGTTTGTTCAGATGAAAACCCTCATGCTATTATTGAATCGAATCATCAACAACGAGCTTCTATTAACGTTTGTTTGGCTTGGTATTTTTGGAGACCAAATGATAGGACCTTTGCTTTCTTCCGAACCGTTTGACTGGCCAATTGTATCTTGACTTTTTGCGTAATGCCTTGCCACTATTGTTAGAATATGTACCCCTTATTCATAGAATATGTGGTTGATGCACGATGCGGCTCCTGCACATTTTTCAATCATGGTCAGAAATTTCCTAAACGAATATTACAGCGCTAGGTGGATAGGGCGAGGGGGTTCAGTTGTGTGGCCACCTAGATCTCCCGACCTCAATCCGCTCGACTTTTGTACTTGGGGGTATTTAAGGTCATTAGTTTATTCGAGCCCTGAGAATAATTTAAAAAAATTGCGAGAATGAATAGAACATGCCTGCCAGGCTGTTCGTATGAACGGGAATCTTTGAAAGAATGCGACGTTCATTTTTACGAAGATGCGAAGGATTTGTACAAATGGAAGGAGAAGATGTAGAACATCTACTTTAATTATTTGTAATTAAAATGTTTTATTTACACGGCTGTTTCAATGGGTGGGGAACGTATTGAAATAACAAGCAATCTTTATTTTCTTAAATACGGTTGATTTTCGAACCTATGTTTATTACGACTTTTTTGTTTGTATTGATGAGATCTGTAAGTGGATAAAATATCCGAACATATTTTTAAACACCCTGTATAGTCTCGTTAAGAAAGTGTATGTATATACGAATGGCGGCCATAAACACAACATACAGATGGTTTTGCTATTTTTTATTTGACTGGGTTGTCTTCTACCATGTTTAATAAAAATTCTTTAAACAACATTTTTCAAAAATGGCTACCGTATTTTTTTAATAATAGCATGGTTGTTGTATTACTTCCAATAACACTTTTGGTGTTTTACGATGAGCGACTATTAGGGTGTGCGAAAAACAGGCATATGGTATTTATCAGTTTATTTAATCAACAATACTAATCGGAAATTAAATTTAAAGGTAATGTGCGCGTAGAGTTAAAAAAATGCACTTAACGGAGATTAGGAAAGAATAGATTTCAGTAGTTCGCATTGGCTCCTCTAATCCTCACTATTACTTGCATACGGTGCTACAAATATCATTTTACGAAATATTCTACCATTCTTCCTTAAGTGCCACACGAAGATCATTTATTGTGGTTGGCGCAACTGCACGATGTCCCAAATATGTTCTATAGGGTTTCCATCCGGGGTAAAATCTGGCCAGATTAGTTTCTCTATTCCTACTTCATCCAGGTACTCAGTGTCGCACCTCGCTGAATGCGCTCTTACGTTATCCTGCATCAAGACAAAGTCATCGCCGGTAAATGGAACAAATAGAACTCTGTAATTTGCCAAATATTCCTCAATATACCGCCCTGTTGTCTGCGACCTACCATCTATGACTAGTGCCGGATTAAGCCTTTTTGGGCCGAGGGGTATATAGGTATATAGATTTCAAAGTCGAGCCAACAAGATGGCCAGATGTGTAAACGTGGTTTTGATGTTGAGTGAACGGCGAACATTTGGCCAATGCTGCATTGTTCCTATGAAGTAAAAAACATCTTTCACTTTATCGACTGTACGTGGCTCTATCACGGAAGACCGAAATCGTGGGAAGGCTGATAACCTAAGCCTTTTTAGCTTAAAGGTTAATCCGGCCCTGTTTATAACCAATTCGGGGGGGTCCCCATTGATATTCTTCCGTCTAGGCAAAACCTAGACTCATCAGTAAACATTACCATGTTTCATTGTGCCACAGTCCAATTCAATGATCGCGAGTAAACTGGAGTTTGGTTACTTGATTACGTGGAAGTAATTTTGGTCCAGCTGGTGGTCTGTAAGCTTTCAGAGCAATTTCTTTTAACATTTGAAGAACCGACCTAGGTGGTCTAGTGGTTAGGGCGATTGCCTTTAGACCAAGGGACCATGAAACGCGGGTTCAAATCCGGCCGAAGTTGGTGAGATTATTCTAGCAAGAAAAGTAAACACGTAAGTCCCGTGCCACTGAGATGAGTGACAGTTTAAAAATCACTACTGGGGTTGGAACTACTTCAGAGAGGCAAAATGTGTAACTAGGTTGTGTGTTAAGAACAACCAATCGGTTATCTTTAGTAGTTGTTTTGTATTCCCTGCCAGGACCGTTCAGGTAGTCCTTGGACGGTAGAACGGCTGACATTAAGCACTCTGGCCACATACCGTTAACTTTGTCCATCTTCCACAAGAACTGCAGCTTTTGAAGATAATAAGTAGTGAACCACGTATATCGATAATTATGGTTCATTAAATAAATTGATAAGTACCATATGCCGTTTTCTGCTACATCCTGATAATCTCTTTCATTGTAAACCACCAAAAGATTATTGGAAGTGCTACAAAAATGATGCTATTATCAAACATTAAAACGTGACCCGTTTTCTTGCACTTGAGTGTACATAGAATGTTCCATTAAAAATATACAGTGTGTCTCACTGTAGACTGCACCACCCCAGTATTTTGTTTATATATTATCGATTCAAAAAAATTTCTTTTTTCCGATTATACCTCTCACTAAACTGTAATTTTAGGGTATGTTACTTTCCCTTCACGGTGACATGCTAGCCTACTACGATTTAAAATAAACAGCAAAATTGAAGAAGTCGTATTAGGGATTTTTTTACAACAAAATTTTGTTAATAAAAGTTGTTCAGAATCGTTCAAATAAGCTGAATCCAAAATTTTATTGCAAACAAAAAATATTGAAAATTTTGTTTCTAAAAAAATATCAATATTTCTTGATTTGTAAAGAAATTTTGGATTGAAGAAGTCGTATTAGGGCTATTTTTACAACAAAATTTTGTTAATAAAAGTTGTTCATAATCGTTCAAATGAGCTAAATCCAAAACGTCATTACAAACAAAAAATATTGAAAAAAAATTTTTTTTTAATTCACCTTGGACTTAAAAAAATAAAATTTTCAATATTTTTTGATTGTTATGAAATTTTGGATGTAGCCTATTTGAACGATTCTGAATAACTTTTGTTAACAAAATTTTGTTAAAAAAATCCCTAATACGACTTCTTCAATTTTGCTGTTTATTTTAAATCGTAGTAGGCTAGCATGTCACCGTGAAGGGAAAGTAACATACCCTTAAATTACAGTTTAGTGAGAGTATAATCGGAAAAAAGAAATTTTTTGTATCGATAATATATAAACAAAATACTGGGGTGGTGCCGTCTACAGTGAGACACACTGTATATAAATTCGGATTTGCATTTTTTGCGAAACACCCTGTAGCATTAGTTGTTTTAAATGTGTGGAATATGGTTTTGAATAACTCTGCTTGATAATGTGCTCGGATAATTTTATTTACCGTCGGGCCATCCTGTATATTATTAAATACTAATTCAGTGTTTTTTACCCGGTGTGATGTATATCACTTTAATATTTTGGACTTTATGTGTCATTTAAAACCCCACTTATATATGAAGAGAATAAAAATATAAAAAAATGTAAGACTATACCGAGTGTTATATTTAAAATAAAAATCAACATCGTTATTCAATAAACAACGAAGAAAATTACTATCACAGTTTCTACTTTTTACATCCTACACACATCAAGCAAAATAAAACCAGCGATTAATCACGGTTGAATTGAAAAACATTGATTTCTGGAAATACGCAATCAATAATTCATACACCTACTCCAGCCTTGAAAATAAATTTCGTATAATGTATTTTACTGCACATTTTCTTGACAAAACTTAGCAATAATCGAAGTACCAGAGATCGGGCAACAACATTCTACTTATTATTAATAAAGCATTACAAGCGAAATCATAAACAAATTCACTATAATTATTCACCAACGCCCGCTATCTAAATAAGAACGATAACAGTTATGGTGTATTAAACAGCTAAAAGCACTTGTAGTAAATCCATTTAATTTAGTAGACTTAATTTTCTAACTATGACAATATACACGGTGTTCGCAAATCGCTTAACAGCTTGTAACTTCGTTATTAATAAAGATATCGAGTTTTTTTTTAAATATGGTATGCAAGTTACAAACTCGCATACGCTAAATATGAATATGAATACCCTCCAGTAGGTATTTTTAACTACCGGTTTAAAATGCACTAAATATTTTTTACAGTATGTCCCATCGGTGCGTGGACGTAAGATAGCTCCTCATTCAGACAACATATTAAGATTCTGTTTTCGTTAGACAATAGGTACACCCCTTCTGCATATATTAAATCCTTTTTGTTTATACAAGGTGTTCACATACTGAGTGTTGCACTAAACATAACTTTTTTTAAATGAAACACCCGGCATTGTTTAAAAAGCCACAATTGTTATAAAATTATACTGATTGGCGGTTTCAAGTACGAAAACAATTTACTGCTCGCGTGATGCACCTTGATAAATGTAGCATATTTTTATTAACAACGAAATCATGATGGTGTGCATATCCAAAGACTCTAGATATTAGTTCGCTTTAATATCTAAACAAATCAGTAAATGATTTTGTGCATCAAAATTTAACGTATTCAAGGCATCAGAATTAAAATCAGATTTATCGTGGATAAAATTCAATTTAACAGCATGCAAGCATAAAAGTATTTTTCATTTTGCATTAGGAATACCTATTACAATAGCTTTCCAAAAATTAGAGAGAAGTGACGGAAACATTGCATATTAAGTCTTGGTATAAGCGAATAAAATAAAATAAATTAATAATGGATAATGGAATAAGGAAACAACATTTTTAAATTAAAGTCAACTAAATAATCAACACTAGTACCTACTTCCAAAAACTTAACTGAAGCAAGATATTATTTACAATAAATGTTCGAATCAATTGCCCCCCTCTGCCAAGCAGTAGCTCAAGCGATTGTAAAATCCGGTTCTCACATTAGCAAGCATTTGTGGGGTAATAGTTGCAATTTGCAATTTTAATTCGCAGTTCGTCCAGTATGGTAGCTCTGTCTTCTTCAAATCCATAAATTTTCGACTTAATGTAAGGCCACACGAAGTAATCTCGAAGTGACAAGTATGGGGATCTAGGGGGCCAAGGAATTGTGCTTATGGTGCAATTACACGATTAAGAAATGTATTTGCTAAGTATTCCCGTACTGCTAACCTACTGTGGGCAGGGCTACCATCTTATTGGAACCAAATTTCATGCAGTCTGATCCCTGGAACTTGGCGTAAAGCAGGAACGATTTCGTTTTGCAGCATATCATGATGTTTTGGACCATTTAGGTTACCCTCGATAAAAAAAGGTCGAATAATGTTCTTCTTCTTTCTTTCTTTTCAGCCTCCCCAATTTGTTTCCAATCGTTTCTATCTTCTGCCCTTCTTCTCCATATTAAACCTGCAGGTTTCTTTATATCATCGGATCATCTCATTTGGGGCCGTGCTATTGTTCTTTTCCCCATCCACGGGCGCCATGTTTGAATGATCGTGTTCCATCTGTTGTCTGTCTGCCTCGCGTTATGCCCTGCAAATTTCCATTTTAAGGTGGCAACTCTTTCTCTGATGTCTACCAGTTTAGTATAATGTTATCACCCAAAATTCCACTCCACACATTCAACTTTTGGGGATATTGAGATCGATAACTGTAATGCTTATGAGGATCATGTCGCGACCAGACACGACTCAGGAAATTCACGTCATTGTCCGATTTTTCCATTATGTTCTCACAAGATTCCATTCGTCTAATTTGGTCATTTGCGTAAATTTCTTGGGTTTTCGATAGGAACGATATCAATTTTTTCTTAAAACTTTCAATACAGTACTATGATGGACACCAGTATCTTGAGCAAAATTTCTGGAGGACTGGCGTGGATATACTTCTACAGCAGCACATATTCTTATTTCTTGCATTTCTTGATGAACACTTCTTGGGTGTAACGTTCTTTTACGGTTGGCTGGAGAGAGACACCCCAGTTCCTCAAAATTCGGTGTGTAAGTACATGGGATAGGTCGATTTTCGAACGTTACTGCAAATAAATCTCGAGTTGCACGTAAGGAGCTACCGTTGGAAAGCCATTTAATAATTTGTACTTTCTCGTGCACTTCATAGACATTCATATTAATATTACTGTTATTAATTTGGATATTAATAAAAAAAAACGCAAATTCCGTAAAACTGTGACAGGGAGCTGTCAAATTAAAGTCATGGTTAATGGTAAGGTGATAAAAAATTAAACCCGGCGCATCTTTTTACCTATGGCTAATATTAAAAACGTCAAGATGCATGAATCCAAACGTTTTTTATATCTTATGTTCGTAGTGCAGTAATATCTAATATCTAATCTAGATATTAGATATATGAGTGCGGACCGCCAATCGGTATAAGGCTATTTTCAACCGTTATCCCGCTAGGGGGAGTTAACTGCCAAAGAATGGTCAATTTCAGATGCTTGTAGTGGCCAACCTATTTAAGATATTGATATCGAATTTTCCCAGAAAAAAAGTATTTCTTGTGCAAATTACATTAATCGACTTGTTAAAAGATCAATATCCTGTATTTAAATGGGCCAATCTTCCTCTAGAAATCTGCGGTACCGTTCTATATTGAGGTAGCAAAGACTTTTGGAATATGTAACTAGAAAATGTACCCCTTAAACTATGTTCTTGATTATTATTTTTTGTTTTGTTTTTAACAGAAAATACGATGCGTGCCATAAATAGAATTAATGCTACACTAATGTTTATATATTAAAATCAGTTAAAAAAATAACAATTCAAAGCTCTTTAACTTTTTTTCGTCTCCTTCACCCTATACAAACTTAGTTAAATATAATAAAAAGCTTCTAATAATCTTCATCCACCAAGACCAAAATATACAGGGTGTTGGGTTTATAAAAATAAGTGTTTCAAAATTTTGCGAAAATTAAAAGACCCTAGCCTAGATATCTAGTAATATAATATTGTGCACGCCGCAAATATGAAACAGGAGTTTATATAATTATCTCTCTCTGGGTATTCATTAAGATTGATTGGTTTGTAACAAAGTCCCTAGCAATTTTCTTCATTTTCAGATTTTCAGAGGAATTTCCCTTCTTCCCTTCATAACTAAAATTTCTTAGATTTAAGGGTAATTTCTGTCAACCTGGCAACAGTGCCACGCTCCAAAAGCTGATGGGGAGGCAAACAAAAATAAGAATTTAGATTAAATACATACCTACGTGCAAATTAGAAAATATTGGTTTCTAACGTAATTTAAGTGATAATTTGTCTGATAATTATTAAATAGATTAATTCACATTCACAGAAGTTCCTCTCAATCATTGCGGTACACGCTTGCACGGTATATACTTACAATCCGAGTAAAGCTATATGCCTCCTTCTCTAATAACTTTATTATTGGGATATTTATTATACACCATTTTGGTATTGGTATAGTTTAAACTGTGGTGGTAGCTCAGTTGGTAGAGCAAAACATCCATTTTAGCTTGAGTTCGAAACCCTCAGCATTACTAAGCAGTTTATAAAAAATCTTGTCTGCAACCCACTACACAATTTCACAATCTTAATGCTAAAAACCTTCTCTGGAATTCTGTCGTTGGGATCCGATGTTAAACTGCAGTTCTCCCATATTTCTATCATAGCGCTTAGAAGAAGCGCGTGGCAGAGAAGAGGCCATTTCCCAACAGTAGGGCGAGAAAAGCTGTTGATAGTAGTTTAAAGGATTCTCTACAACCTGCCACACTCTCATTTTTGATTGAATGTCGAATGTCAAAGTAGCGATTTAAATTTTTTAATTTTTAAACGATGCTTTCCCCATTTTATTCTGTCAAACTTCTGAAATGTTTGTACTGTAATCCGTATTCAGTCTTGCCGACGTTTTCATGATTTTGACCTTAAATATTTATTTGTTATTTTAGCCTAAAATCTATTCAAGATAAGCATGACACTGTAGTAAACAAACCATCTGACAGCGAGTCTGTTTCACACGCTTAAATATTTTACGTAGCTTGCCGCGCGTAAATAGAAATAGGTAGTGCAAGCCCTTTGACGCAAATACAGCTGTAAACGTTATTTACGAGTCTTGTGAACAAGCATCACAGTATTAGTAATCCCTCAACTTTCACTTGTAACCGACCAATCACACGCTTCGATTAGCGCGTGGGTTTGTTTACTACAGTGCAGTGGCGTGCGGTGACTTCTGAAGTGAGGGATGCATTTGTATTAGGAAATTTTCAAATGGGGATATCCGCGGGATCTGGGCGGTACGAAGTACCCCTTCGTACCCCCCCCCCGGTAGAAAGGGGGGGTCCGGAATTTTTTTTGAAAAAAAAAAGAAATAAACAGAATAACGCTGTCGACTGGTACCAAATTGCCTGAGGTTGAGTAAATAAATACCGCTTGTAATAGTTTATGTAGGTATGAGCAAATATGTCATAAAAACCATTCAAATTTATTAAAAAATGTTCCCTTAAATCACTATTTTCAGCTTGATCATGGGTGTCTGTACTTGTACCCGGTTGTGGATTTACATCTATCGCGTCCGAAAAACTAAACTAAAAGCAAAATCAAAACTTTCTCTATTGAATGCCTAACGCTAATTTTTATTTGTAATAAATTATTCAATTACTTATATATCGAAACGTGGCTTTGCACAAGTAGATACTAGCGAAACGAAACCCTTTGCGATAGTGGACAGGTGGCAGTCTATCAGAGAACTGCTGGATTCAATTTTCATATTGCATCCAGCACACACATACAGTGCTACTTGCTAGATATATTCGCCGCCCTGCGCACTAGCCGTCGCGTCGCGTATTCTCTTAACTGCAGACAGCGTACGCGGATTCATTTATTGAATTGCATCCACTTCCACCGTCATTTTAGGCCGACCGGCGCGGCCCGCCGGGGAAACGCTGATAAGTCAGCAGTTCCAGTGTAGGCTTTGGATTCAGTATACACAAGTGCATCCGCGCCGTTGCCAGCAATGGCACTTTTTATAAAAATTTATAGTATTTAGAAAAGTTGTGGGAATTCGAAAGAAAAAATTGGAAGTTCACTTAAAATATATACATTTAACTGCTAGCTGGAAATTTTAGGGGATGCATTGCTTCCCTTGCATCCATGGACCGCACGCCACTGCTACAGTGTCATGCTTATCTTGAATAGATTTTAGTAGGTAGTCCAGAAGGTGCGAAATCCGCCTCTATATTTTTGTAGATAATTTTTTATTTGAATAGCTACGGATTCGGTCAAATCAGCAAAATTGCAATATTTTTATCAGTTTAATCAAAAAAACAAAAGAATGTTTCGTTGGTGACTCAATCAAATCTTCAACTGTTCTTTAAGTAGAATACACATTAAATCACACACCAAAAATCAGAAATAACCAAAATGGTCAACATTTTGGTTATTTGTGATTTTTACGTTTCCTGAAATGTCTTAGCCTATGGTAGACAGTATTACATTAAATCTTAAATTTGAATTATTAATATTGTTTTATGTAATTAAGTAAACTTTTATAATTTCTATAATTCATTCCAATGTTATTATCTTATCAATGTCTTCAATACAGTAACAAATACATAAAGTATTCGTTTCGAAGACTCCCTAATAAATGTAAAAATTTAAACATATCTAATTTTTTATATCTTTGCCATTTATCCTTTTTAAAGGTATTATTAATTAATTCGTATAGCCGTGATGGACTCTGGTGTCAGAGATTTCAGGTCGCGCTAGCGCCTCTAACTTGACCTAACGACTATTGCTATAGTGGTAGCCGGGACCGACGACTTTGACGTGCCCTCCCAAGCAAGGCTGGTCGCTTTTACTCCACTAAACGGGCCAACCATTCTACTACTGACCCGAGTCACTGACATACATTTTATACAATATTATAAGCGTATGTTGAGAAAAATCTCAGGATTGCAAAAATAAACACATATACAAGGTGTTACATTAAAAAAATTGACAAAAGACATTATTTTGTTTTTTCGGTATGCGCCACTAGAAGTACAGATATAATACGGTGCTTTACAACCCGGTATAAGTATATTAGAGAATTGCACCATGGTGCATATTTACATAACACGTTGTCGTGAAGGCTCAAAAATTCCGAATACAAGGTGAGAATCAATTTGGAGTTTATATATTTATTTGATATTTTCGGGTTTAAATATAAGTTATGTAATATTATTTTAAAAATATGGAGACGTCGCGCGTAATCTGGCGTAAGGTTACAGATTGCACCTGTCTTTGTTTCCTAATATCTAGTAAACTACTTAGTATTTACTCCCAAACTTATTTCAACTGTCCTTTATGCGATTCTGCATTTGAGCCTAATAACTTTGGTATCAAAGTTTCACATTGTTCTTATTTCCCATTTGTCAATTGTTCTAAGGTTACAGATTGCACCTATCTTAGTTTCCTAATAACTAAGAAACTATTTAATATTTACTCTCAAACTTATGTCAACTGTTCTTTATGCGATTCTGCATTTGAGCCTAATAACTTTGGTATCAAAGTTTCACATTGTTCTAATTTCCCATTTGTCTATTGTTCTAAGGTTGCAGATTGCACCTATCTTAGTTTCCTAATAACTAAGAAACTACTTAATATTTACTCCCAAACTTATGTCAACTGTCCGTTATGCGATTATGCATTTGAACCTAATAGCTTTGGTATCAAATTTTACATTGTTCGTATTTCTTATCTATCTACTGTTTTAAGGTGACAGATTGCCCCTATCTTAGTTTCCTAATATCTAGCAAACTACTTAGTATTTACTCCTAAACATATTTCAACTGTCCTTTTGCGATTATGCATTTGAGCCTAATTATTTAGTTTATTTTAGTTTATTAATTATTTAATTATTTTCCGCGAAAATACGTCAGACTATAGCATTTTTGGTAAGATTGGTGGGAATAATCGAAATGAAAATTATGAAATCGTGTTGGAAATTATCAATGGACAAATTATCATGGAGCCAGTGAACCAACAGCGTTTTATACCGATTCATTTAAGGGAAGTCAATATGAGTGGTTGCAATGAAGAAGGACCATGGATTATTCTAAATTTTGCAATCGGCAGGTATCCACGTGTGTTGACTTTTGGCACCTTAGAATCAAAGGAACAGGCCTATCTTTAATACGTCAGATACTACAAGGTGTGGATGACGAAGCTGTCCCTTTAACCTCGCTATCGTCATACGAGTCGGAATAATTGTAAGAAAAAATAAATCTAGTTAATTTTATTAATTATGAAATCGTGTTGGAAATTATGAATGGACAAATTAACATGAAGCCAGTCAACCAACAGGGATTTATACCGATTCATTTAAGGGAAGTCAACATAAGTGGTTGCAATGAAGAAGGACCACGGATTATTTTAAATTTTGCAGTCGGCCGGCATCCATATATGTTAACTTTTGGCACCTTAGAATCACAGGACCAGGCCTTTTCCTTAATACATCAGATAGTACAAGGTGTGGATGACGAAGCTGCCCCTTTAACCCAGCTATCGTCATCCAAGTCGGAATAATTGTAAGAAAAAATAAATTTGGTTCCTTTTATTAATTATGAAATCGTGTTGGAAATTATTAATGGACAAATTAACATGGAGCCAGTGAACCAACAGGGTTTTGGACCGATTCATTTAAGGAAAGTCAACGTGAGTGCTTGCAATGAAGAAGGACCACGGATTATTCTAAATTTTGCAGTCGGACGGCATCCATATGTATTAACTTTTGGCACCTTAGAATCAAAGGATCAGGCCTTTTCCTTAAAACATCAGATAAATAGAAAAATGTCTCTTATAACCGGGTTAGTTTTCAACGCGTTTTAATGCATGTTTTTGGGGTTTTGTTGAAATCGAGATGATTTTGCTGAAAATATGCATGAAAATCGTTAAAATGACCCTAAAAACGAAATAAAAAATCTGATTTACAATGTAACATTTACATAACGACTGAAGGGTCGCGAGAAAAATTTTGCCCAAAGGGGGGCAGCACTTTAAAAAAGTTCGGGAACCACTGGTGTAGAAGATGGTACCAGTAAAGTCAAAAAAAAAGGCATACAGCTTGACTCGGTCTGTACAGACAGCTAGCTTAAGTCATAGGCAAATATTATTTGCCTATGCTTAAGTTAACTCTTTGTTTGCCTCCCAATTACCTGTAACATGACCCGCTCCATAATTTTATTAACTTACAATCAACTGTTAATATTTACAGAGAAATCTTGTTTTTACATATTAAATAGGGTGTAAGACTTACCTCTCCATCCTTAGCACACACTTGTTGGCACAATCCTTGAATGAGGGGCGTTAAAGTTTTCAACTGCATGTCCTTTACATTGTTCGATTGCTGTTCACAATCGGTAACACGAGGTATATTTTTCACATCCTGCTTGATCACATTGTTACAGTGTTCTGAACGTGGATCGTTTATTGTGACATTATTAGCGGCATTTTCTTTTTCTTTCTGCATTTCCACCATTGTGAGTATGTCGTCTTCATTATGCGGGGAGGTGATGGGAGTATTTCGTAGCATACACGAAGACCGCTTGCTAAACAGTTTCGATTTGGTAGGCAATTCGATAACTGTTGGTTTCTCAGTCGGAGGTCTGTGCTTAAACCCTGCAGTTTTATATCGTGACTGCACGTGGTTGTACCTGGAAATAGTAATAAAATTTGCTACGTCTTTGCAGTTAAGTTATTCACACCTTAATTTATCTTTTGCAAGGGATTCGACAGTCTTCTTCCAAAAAGCATCTTTGTTTCGCAAACACGAAGTTATGGAATACATGGAGAGCCTCGTTTCTAAAGCAGCTTTTTTATGGGATTTGGACTTAGTAGGTTTTTTAAAGTTCACGTTATAACTCATAAGGGATATCCTTGTGGCAGGAGAAAATGATGCATTGTTTACCTGACTTCTGTGTTCGACAGTATCTTGTATTTTTTCTAATAAAATATCACACCTATTTGTGAGAACCTGAAATATTCCACAAAACATTCTATTAGGCTTTAAACCATTAATGGTAAATAAATATAAATAAACTTAGTTGTAGAAACCTTTACATGTTATTTGTAAAAATGATAAGTGTTGGGAAATCTACTTTCAAAAAGTAGCCAGTAGTTATTTTTTCGTTTCTTATCACATAAACTCAATTGAAAGCTAATATTTACTGCAAAATATTTTTTTTTAGTACTGTCACTATGGTCCCGCATGATTTTAGTGAGTCAACAGAAGAAACATCTTAATAATTCCTGTACACATCTTTGCACAATTTAATCAAGAACAACTTGTTACTTTAGCAAAGTGTAACACACTAAACCCCAGTGGCAGCTTGTACTAAAGGGCATAAGGGCACGTGTCCACCCAACCACCAAGATAAACACAGAAAGAAATTCGCATGTAATTCATTGCATTATTTTAATTTCGTTATTTTAACGATGGTATCAAATTTTCCTTCCGCACCACAAACGCGGCTAACAGCCTCAAAACTATTTTCCGGGGAAAGCTCTGATTTGTTCCCCATGTAGGGGTGATTTGGTTGGCTATTGGTTATCTTCGCTATACGCGATATACCAGGCGAATGGGGCAGCGAGCGAAGCGTTCCCCATTTTAAAGACAACGTTTGACTTTCGACCGTAGTGTTTTGTTTTCGCGCAATCGCGCGTGTGAATTCAAAGACGAACGTGACGTTTTTTCAATGATGGAAGTTAATTGCGTGCAAAATATTTTAAAAAACCCGCTATCATTTGAGGAAAAACTTTTAATTAAGAAGAAAGGAAGGCCTATTCCTGATCTTCAGATGAACTACAGTTCGACAAGTAAAACCCGAACGTACAATAAAAAATTCAACAAGAATATCTATGAAAAATACGACGATTGGATGTGCGGATGTTCAGTAACAAATAAACTGTTTTGTTTTATGTGCTTAATTTTTAAGAAAGAGGTTAGTGCGTGGAATAAACAAGGGGTGAATGATTTAAAACACATTGCAGAGAGGACAAAGAAACACAAATCTTCCGTTTCTCAAATGAATGTGTGCATGGATTTCAGTGTTTTAAGCAAAGT
Organism: Limonius californicus; assembly: GCA_014611495.1. Taxonomy (NCBI): domain Eukaryota; kingdom Metazoa; phylum Arthropoda; class Insecta; order Coleoptera; family Elateridae; genus Limonius; species Limonius californicus. The sequence goes on along the minus strand of JABXWE010018579.1, from coordinate 539 downwards.
GGACATCCGTGAACAACTAGAGGCTGCTTATTTGCTACATAAAATTAAGTACAACGAAGACGTGGAAAAAAATCGTCATATTTTGCGCCGGTTAATTATGCGTATTAAATTTTGCGGCGCCTTTGAACTAGCGTTGCTAGGTCACGATGAAACATTAACGTCAGACAATCTAGGAATTTATTTAGGGTTAATCAACTTTGCTGCCGAATTAGACGCTGTGCTTGCAATACATATGAAAGGTTCACAAATGTTTAAAGGCGTCTCAAAAACTATTCAGAACGAATTGCTAGATGCAATGTTGCAAATTTACAAGAAGGAAATATTAAAAGAAATTAAATCTGCAAATTTCATCGCTTTGGAGGCCGATGAAACTACAGACACTTCTACGTGTTTAATGGACAAATTTTTGAACGCTTTTTGCCTTTTGTATAGGCATGCATTTCCACAAAAATATTTTGATAAAACTGTGAAATCTTATCCTATGTTGGACAGTGTAACATTGAAAAGTGAACTTTCAGCAATTTATGAGCGCGATGACA
>JABXWE010018578.1:0-39232 GCA_014611495.1 Limonius californicus | reverse complement strand
CGCCAAACCGGCGGCGATGATGCTTCTACAAAATTATAGTCAATATTAAATATTAGGGTCTAATTCGTTTTAACTATTTTCAAGCGGATTAACAGACAATATTTGTATTTGTACAGGTTGAATTATACTCCAAGGATAAATTGGTGACCGATGTGAACCTTATTGACCCAATTAGGGACATGATGGCAGTGGACAACTTGCTGTACACCCTTCAAGAGTTGGACATTGTGGTACGACTGATCAGAAGCAAATATGGTAACTTCGAACGCAGAAAAACTATAATGGGAGGCGTTCCAATGTGCATTGCTGGTGATAAACTCCTCTTCTGCAGTAGAAGTGGACAAGACATTCACTTGCGGGAAAATTCAACTGATCTTAACTTCAAAGATATTGCATTGATGCAGGTACGTCTTAGGCTCCAAAAGTGCTATTGAATTTTTCATGAAACAAGTATTTACATTCCTAATTCCAAAAAGAACTAGCCAATTCAGAACAAAAATACGAGTATAATCTATATCTACATAAATATATTTTATATTTCAGGAAGCTCACGATGAACGCATTCACTCTTTACTTGGTATGACAAGGGATGGTGATACCTTCTTGTACAGTGGTGGTGGAGACAAAGTGGTCAAGCAGTGGAAAATTGAAGGAAAGTGCCTTGTAAAGCAAAACCAGTCCCCACTGAAAACAGGTATAAACACCATGGCTGGCGGAAAAGGCGGCGAAGTATACGTTGGCTGCCGAGACGGCTATCTGCTCCGATTGGATTTCTAATTTGTATCTACTTGTGCTCAAGTATTGTTCTTTTACTTACATTGTTGTTTCAACGCAATCATTTGCTTGTTATTGTAATAAGAATAGATATAACATCTAAATTACACTTAAGGGCTAAGTAAAGAAAAGCGAAAAACGGTATTTGAATTTACATTCAAATACAGTATCTATTTACTTTAAAGTGTTTGATGTGATAAGATTAAAAAGGCTGTAATAATATATGCATTAAGAATAAAAAATGTGGTACAATCAAACTGTTTTATTTAAACATATTTCCTAGCGCTTTTAAGATTATTTGCTACACAAATAAGGATGGTTATATGATATGAAACATGAAATAACGTCATCGATAATGATATTATAGAATAACTTGAAAAATATGATATAGGCCACAGTTATACATTAAGAAATGTTAATGAATTCTCTGCTATTTCTGTTTTGGACTTTTAGCACATTAATGCAAGTTTTAAATCCCCAAGTTTGATATTTTTAATTTTGTTTTTGTAACTTTGATATGCATATTTGAGATAAATATGTTGTAATATACTAAAAGTCTTAGCTTAATATAAAACACATTCGCCTAACTCACATTTAATTATTGAATATGTTGTTTTGTTTATAAATGGGTATTCGCAAGCCTATAAGTTTTTATTTCTAAAACACTTGTAGTGTTAGTACTCTCAGTTTGAAAGTGTAGAGTAGCAAATGGCTATACTTAACCAAATACTTTATTGGCTGCTACAGAATTTAAAAAAATGTGAAAGCTATAGTGGCCCAAGAATCACGGACGGTTAATTTTGTTTGTTGTAGATTATAGAATTATAAATATTCACATGAGCACATATTCATGGCTTTTCGGTTGTTATTTGAATATAAAAAAAATGTCATTTATGCCATGATTGTAGAAAAAATTATCTAATAATTTTGTAGTATATGTATACATTATGTAGTGTTTAATAAAGCTATCTATTGGTTTTTAGTTCAGTTTCTCAAAGATTCTACTTATTGATGATAGTATAATATAATATGTGCTCTAGGAACGATATAATAATAACCCTTATGCAGTTGAAAATAATTGTAATTTCATTTTAACCAGATGTAGGCTTAATTACTTAGGTCTTTGGAAGAAGGATGGCTTGCGTCGCACGCTCAAGATACAAAAGCCTAAGGGTGAGATGCCATAAGAAGTTTGGCCGCCATGGGTCGACTGTATTCTTGGGCAGGTAAGAAGAAGAAAATGAGGTGGACGAGTGGAGGAAAAATAATTTCACTATTTTTTCCCCGAACTTTTTATATATTCAGTACTAAAGACCATGGCTAAATTTATTTTCCTAGCACATGTGGACATGAAAATCTAATAGAACCATCGCAAAGAAAACTGTTCCACTGCTTACATTCGGGTTTAAAATTCAATTAATAATTTCAGATTTGAAGTTGTAGTTAAATTCAGTTTTCCGGAGTGGGATTTTAGCTTTCGTAAGGAGAAATTACAACTTCATTGATACTGAATTCAGACAGCTTTATATATTAAACCCTTTAATTGCAAGAAAATTATTAGGCTTATACATATGTCATATATTAAACGAGCCCATTACATGTTCATATTTTCTGTTGTACTCGAATTGTTGTTGATTTAATATTATTTCACGTAATACGACGATTCCCTCTTATAACAGTATATACTACCTACTAGGTACGTGCTTATTGGTCATATTAAATTATAGTTTGTTAACAGTTCTCCCCTTTCAGATAGTATTTCTGCCGGCGTCTGTGGTATACAATTTCGGAAATTGCTTAAAGTTTGTTTAAGTTTTGTCGCAAAATTTCTTTTTTTTGGGTATTGTGCGAACATATACGAAAATAATTTTTATTTATTTATAAATACGGATTATGTGATAGATGAGGATGTACGCAGTGTATATAATTTTAAGAGAAAAAACTCGCGTATTTTAGATTAAGGGGTAACGTTGGTTGGTTGATTGGTTGGCTGCGATTGCAGTTCTGTAGTATTACATTACATTTTTGAATACACAAAAAACTTTATTACACTGTTGTATTGAGAAAAAAGTACAAACGAATTTAAAAAATGGAAGCCGTTGGAATTTGACCGCTAGATGTAACGCGCAAAGAAAGACTCTCTATAGTATGCTATACTGTCAACGAACAGTTACCGTCAAAAGCGCGTAAACTAACATACGTAGTATTTTAATATTACTAAATATGCATTTAAAATCTTATTTGTTATAAATTTTCAAATAGATGGTTGTCAAGGATGTAAAAAATATGTAACATTGCCATTTCTGGTGATTGCGGGGGTGACAAATTTATCAGAGGATATTATGTATATATGTATGTATGATATGTATAAAACCTCAGCTGGACTAAACGGTTAGGTGTAACTTCGCACAGAAAGGGATAAAACACGGTAGTAGCCTCGCTGCAGAAGCCAATCAGCCGTGGTTCAACCCGCTGTGAGTCAATTTGCCGCGTAGTATTATTATATAACGTTTGTAAATAAAAGAAGTTTTAATTTCATTCTCAAGAAATGCATTTTATGAAACTATACAATAATTTACAGGTATTACAAAAATTATTGGGTGTACGTATAATAGCGTAAAAATAGAGCTGTATGAGATGCTCTGGCACTTGAGCAATAAACTTTCATATTACTTTGTCCGCAAATATTTAGTTTCCGAACTATTAGCATTTATCAATTATTAAATTTGATAAAAGTGCCTAGTTCTACGGTTTTTCGTTTTAAACAGTAATATTTTTAGGCATTATTGACAAGTTTCCTAGGGAAGCAGTGTGGCGGACAAGCGCGAATACTGGTCAAACAGAACTCAAAGTTAGGCACGATCTGCGCGGTGCCCACTTGAACGGGTGACCGAAATCTAACGCTGTAACCCACTGTGCTTCGAAGAGTACTTAAAACTGTCGGTCCCCCTGGGTTAGTGCGTCACGTCATTAACAGCCTCAAACAGAGTTATAGAGCAGCAGGGTGCGGTACTACCTTCGCTTCTCCCCGCAATAGTTTCTCATACGCAATGTATTTAATTTAAAAAGATTCCTAGGTAATGAGCTAAGTAAATGCCACTTTAAAATTTAATCACAGATGTTGTAATATTCACCACTGACAGCCTTTTTGTCCCACTGCAGTCCATCTTCTATTTCTCAGTAAACCATTCTCTTGTCTGAACGCCGCGCCGCAGTCCTTCTAATCGCTAAAGGAATATAGCCTGCAAACGAAGTGAATCGTTAATTAAGATATTAACATAATTTTTTGCATATACACGACAAGGAAGAATAAATAGATCGCTTAATCGATATCCAATAATTCTAACCCAAACATAATCACGGAAACGCACCTAATGACACCGTTCATGTTTTGAATGGGAATTCTCTTGAATCCATTCGTGCCTACTGTGGGTGTTAAAGACTCCATTTAGAGTAAGTCTAGGTTCGTCTGTCTATAAAATATTACTTAAGAACTTACGATTAGCTTTGCAATTTGAGTAACCATTGACATGTACAGTACCCCTGCCTACATAAAGTTGTCGTGCAATATCGCGAGTACTGCATCCAGGTTAGTGTTCAAAAGCTTCCAATACTTCTTCAACTGCGGTATTGTTAAGCTTTATGCACGACCACGATCTACTATTGCAGTAGGAACACCGTTCCCAGTTCCTTTTATTCCTTGATTTAATCGTCGCGTATATAACATGAGCAGTTGGATCTGGTCTTCCATTAGGATAGCGCTCGGCGCAGAGGTGTGCTGTCAGTACTTATCCACATATTTATTCAGGGTGTATATCATGATATTAACAGTAAAACGATAACCATACAAGAAGCGAACGACCTACAATAAGAACAGTAACAATATACGTTATGCTATCTATATAAAAACCTATCTAATTATGTAGAAATTTAACGAAACGAAAATATTGCTTCGACAGTGACATTACCTATTTTTTATTACAAGTAAAATCCACATGCGAGTGTGTAACTTAAATATATTTAGTTAGCAGCAATACAATGTTGCGAGATATTTATTTTAAATATTAGCAGAAGAAATGTACCACAAACAATTTATAAAATAAATAGTTATGTCAATAAGGCGTTAATTAATTTTTCTTTTTATTGGTCTTCTAGGGATTTGAACACAAGATTACCTTAAACGATTTTAAGCAGTTTAATTATAATTTGCAATTTAAAATATTTATTCTACAACAGACGTAAGATTATTGCTACTTTATTATATTGAGTTACCATTTTTTTCTTACAAATTTGTTAATTCATACTAAAAACGTCCTCACCCTTAAGTCGCTCAACTCCATATCCAGAAAACTTTGTGAAGGTGAAAATTCTTCGTCAATAGCAGTATTATATTTTATACGAATGTACTTGCTAATTGGTTGTTGGTTTAATATAAACTACTCAAAAATGAATAAGGGTATTGTAATATAAAGCATATATTTTTGTATTTGGCGGCTAGTGGTCGTCTATGATTGATAATTAGAGCAAGCGGCACTGTTTGACGTTATAAAAACAAAAAAAATCAATCGAATCCAGTTGCAATTGTTTAACCGTGTTTAGCGTCAAGTCGAATTTGTATGTTTGATTGAATAATTTTTCCCGTCTTCTTAAGATCTTTTTTGTTAATTTTTTTTTTATTTATGTGTTATAGTTGTGTCCTTAATAATAAAAAACAAAGCAGAGAAACCATTTAACAATAGAACAACGAAATTTAGCCGTTACTATGCACCAAAGAGGAGATCGCCAGTTCGACATTGCTGATATGTTAGGAACCACGCAGAGCGTAATTTCACGTGCCCTTTCGCACCCTAGAGAAACAGGTACGACTTCAACAAGGCCTGGAAGTGGATCTTCTCGCATCATAACACCTCGTGAGGATCGACTTCTGGCAATTAAAGCAAGATTGCCTCCCTTTTCAACTGTTCGACATCTACAGCAAGTGCTCCAGAATATCAGAGGAAATCGAGTCTCCGACTAAACTGTGAGAAATCAATTGTTTGACGTAGGACTTACTTCATACCGTCCCCTGATATGCACTGTAAGAATTGTAACTCAACGAAAACACCGGGTGGAATGGTCAAGACGTAGGTTTCAAGAAGCGGCACCGTGGGATGATACTGTTTTCGGACAAGTCCAGATATTGTCTCCACAATGATAGCCGGCGTCAAAGAGTATATCGTAGTGCCGGACATCGTACCTTTCCTTAGTATACCTAATCAGTGGTTGCCTTTGGTGGTGGTGGTCTTATGGTGCGGGCTGGAATTTCTTTAGGGTGGCGTACTGACCTCCATATATTTAATGGTACACTCACGGGCCAACCTTATGCCCCAGAAATCATTATGGATCATGTTCCGAACCGTCGCAACGCTGTTGGATGGGAATATTTTGTTTTTCTTGACGACAACCCAAGGCCACATCGTGCTTGGATTGTTGGAGAGATGCTTCGAGATGAGGAAATAAACCATTTTCTTTTTCCTCCGCTATTTCCAGACCTCAACCCCATCGAGCATGCATGGGACCTTTTACAGAGACAGCTGGATCATCATTATCCACGGCCTTCTACTGTGCAACAGCTGAGGGATGTATTGTCAGTACTGTGGCATCAAATTCCACAAGAACATATTGATAATTGCATTGAGAGTATGCCAGCAAGGTGCAGAGCAGTTATTACTGCTAGAGGAGGTGCCACGCGGTATTAGTATTTAGTAAATGTAAGTTAAGTGAAAAGCGACAATAACGATTTTCATTATAATATTGTTAAATTTCTTCTTTAAACGTACCTTTGTTGTAATTTTCATGTTTATTGCTAAAAAGATGTTACATTTTGTTGTTTTGGTACTTTTTGATTATAAATGCAATGGGCGTTGCCTTTAAGTGTCTTACACTGCAGTATCCCTATTCATTTTTGAGCAGTTTAGTATGCAATTACATAAAATTTTCATTTCTGTAAATATTGGACTTGTTTACGTATTGAGATTAACCTACAATTTAAAGAGATTTAAAATAGATGTTCCGCTTCGTTGGTAAATATTATTGTACGTTCAGCTTCAAAATAATTAGTTGCCATTTTTCCAACGAACCTGCATAAAAGGAATGCAAAAACAATTTTAAGAATAGATTTAGTTTTCATCAACATAACGGAAGAAGTTAAAATAGCTTATCCGTTCTTTGGATAGGTAAATATTATCGTACCGTCATTTTCAACACAATTAACTTATATTTATCAGTTACAAACCTTGATATATGTACACAAAATGCAATAACAAATTTAAAAATAGTTTTTTCTAGCCTATAAGTTGCACCGCAGAAGCTTTCTTCTTTAGTTTCAGTGCAAGAAAAGCGACGATAACTACTTCAACATTAACCTAATATTTTGGGTCTAGTTACTGAAATTTTATTTTAAATTACGAGTGGTATTTTTCTGCAAAGAATTGGAATTATTAAACAGTAAGCAGTGATTATGTATACAGTGTGGTGATAAAGTTCCGCACAAAATTAATAATTTTGTTATTTAGTGTTTTTCTTCTTAAAAGGCACTTTCTAACGTACATTTGTTCTATCGGCTTGTGTTTCTGCGCTGTGACGTCATCATGAATATTTTTAAATGGCAATCTTATTTATCCCTAATTTTGATAGATCGTCTTACGAGTTAAATGCTGATGTAAACAAATTAGTACCCCGCATAACAAATTTTTGAGAAAAATATACATAAAGCTCAAACAATTCAGAATTAATTTTTAATGAAAATAAGATCAATATTAAAAAAAAATGGAAATTTGCAATTGTCTACCATTAACCAGCTAGCATTGACCAACACGTGTGTAAACACTTTGTATCGCACGCTCAATAATTTCCGGGTTGATCCATTTCTAAACGAATCCGAGGCTTTAAATCGTGTGATCGAGCAGGCCACTAAAACGGTTCCGGTTGCCCTAACTATCTATCAGGGAACATATCGCAAGAAACTGCTGGATTTGATCTTGTTGCAACCAAATGTTTGGGTGGGGCATCTTTATTGCTTGGAAAAAGAGTTGCTAGAGCTGAAACTTACTCAATGCGCAGAAAATCTAAATATCAAACCGCATTCAAATTTGCTCCAAAAAAGTGAGATCCTAGAAGACGACTTGTAATCATTCCCATTTTGTTTTTTTACACCAGTTCACTAAATTGTACATAACTTTTTTGTTTCTTGTCCCATTTGGTAAACTCCGTTGGTTCGGAAAGCTAATAATCCAAGCTTAATTTCCACCCAAGAAAAATGTACAGTTCTGTGTAAAAAATGGATTAAGTCTGACCCAGAAGTGAAAAATTTGGCGCATGAATTTGTAAATTGGGTGTATGTATTTAAACCATCTATTTGAAACTATGTTAAGGATTTTTTTAAACGCTGCCCTAATTTACTAATATTTAAGGCAAATTTTTCACTTCTGGGTCAGAATTCATCCACTTTTTAGTCAATTGTACATTTTTCGCTATTGGAAATTAAGCTTGGATTGTTAGCTTATCAAAACAACAAAGTTTATCAAAATCGCACAAGAAACAACAAGTTATTTATTTTAGTAAATTGATGTAAAAAACTTTGATGCACTTTACCGCCGCAATAGGGCCGATTAAAAAAAATTACTACGTGATTTAGAGGGTAAATAATCTCGGCTATATATGTGGTTAAAGTTTTTACATGTTTTAGAATCACCTTGTATAATATAATATTTAAAAATTGTTTTATTTAGAATATGACACGTACAACACATGCAAAAGAGTATGAAAGACATTCGTCAGATGTGAATGCGCTCCTATTTCATAGGGGTAAATTATACAGTGGAGCCGACGATGGAAAAATTAAGGTGTGTATAGTTTTCTTTTTCTTTAAGTTAAATGTTAGCTGATTGAAATTGTCATGCTTGTACTTATGAAACTTATATTTATATATGCCGTATTTCATCTATCGCTTACTCTCATAAATGAACTTCAAATACTTTTTACTTAGGTATGGGACGAGAGTTTGAAATTGCTTACTACGATAGATGACGCACATACCAAGTCTGTTTTCGCACTTGCTGCTAGCGATGACACCTTATACTCTGGTTCAAATGACGGTACTATTAAGAGTTGGTCTCTACGTGATTTGACAGCAAAATCACTGTTATCAAGAGAAAGAAGAGAAATATGGAAACTTGTTTATGATAATGATACTTTATACGCTTGTGATAATAACGGCATGGTGAGTACACAATCTGAAAGTTGGTAGGCGGTGTTGAGACAACATATCCTTTACTGTTGTACAGTGCAAACATATTTACAGTTTTAATTATTATTGTGTAGGTAGAGGTGTATTCTGGTAATAAAATGGTAACAGATGTGAATCTAATTGAACCAGTGAAAGAAATGATGGTAGTGGATAACTTGCTATATACCATTCAAGAGTGGGACCTTGTCATAAGACTTATTAGAAGCAAACATGGACAGTTCGAAAGAAGGAAGACCATCATGGGTGGAGTACCAATGTGCATCGCTGGAGATAAATTACTTTTCTGTAGCAGAAGTGGAGAGGATATTCATATGCGTGAAAATTCGCTAGATCTCAACTTTAAAGACATTTCGTTCACACAAGTATGTTTAAAAATTTAGCAAATATTAGAAGCAACACTTCTTGATATTCTTAAATTTCTCGAATTGTAACGCTTCCTAAGAGAATATCGAAAGCTCTAATACAATATTTATTTATATGTTTGTCTTAGGAAGCGCATGATGCACGAATTCATTCCTTAGTTGGTACGACGAGGAATGGAGATACGTTCCTGTATAGTGGTGGTGGAGATAAAATGGTCAAACAGTGGAGAATAGACGGAAAATGTCTTGTAAAGCTTAATCACTCTACAATGAAAACGGGAGTTAATACAATGACTGCTGGAAGAGGTGGGGAAGTGTATGTTGGTTGCAGAGATGGATATATGTTCCGTTTGGATTTCTAATTTGTAAGTCTGTTGTTTGTTATAAATTTGAACACGAATTCAAATATTGTACATTTATCTGTTATTGTTTGGGTTGCTAAAAGGATTGTAAATGTATGTTGTATTAAAAATAAATAATTATTAAATTGCACAGAATTGATTTTTTTGACTACTGTAGCAGGCCCAGTTAAAGTTCCGGGTAAAATTTATTGTACAAAACAACCAAGAAAAAACTTAATAACACTTGTCTATTAAACAAACCTTTGATTAGTTCATAAATACCAGCCATAGTGGCCACTACTATACTTTATTTAATTGCTGTCATGTAATGTTAGTCAACCGTTCAACAAGATTTGACATCCAGGTGTTCACTTCAAAATTAAAACGATTCTTTCTTCGTTAACTACAAATTGTTGAAATCGTACTTAAATGATCGAAAGTTTTAAACAAAGATCAACACTGATATGTTCAGTTTTTGCCCAGTAAGTGCAAGGGTGCTTTAGAGAAGTTTTCTCGGTTGGCTTTTATTTCTAGTTACTATACAGAGTGGTGGTTTTCTGAAGGTGCCGGGTGAATGATTTAGGAATTTGAAGTTGCAGCTGAGAAACCTCAAAGCGCAAGCATCAAAGGAGGCCCGTAAGCTGCTGAGATACCTCAAAGCGGTGGGCAGGTGAATGCTTAATGGAACTTGATGCTGCAGTTTAGATACGTCAAAGCGTAATCGTCAAGGGAAGCCGTAAGCTGCTGAGCTACCTCAAAGCGTTGGCAGATGGAGGGTTAAGGAAACTTGTCGCTGCAGCTGCGATTCCTCAAAGCTCAATTGTCAAAGGAATCCGTAAGCTGTTGAGATATCTGAAAGCGCTAGCAGGTTTAGGGTTAAGGAAACTTGAAGCTGCAGCTGAGATACCCCAAAAGCGCAATCGTCAAAGGAAGCCGTACGCTGCTGAGATACCTGAAAGCGATGGCAGGTGAAGAGTTAAGGAAACTTGACGCTGCAGCTGAGATACCTCCAAGCGCAATTGTTAAGGGAAGCCGTAAGCTGCTGAGATACCTCAAAGCACTGGCAGGTGAAGAGTTAAGGAAACTTAACGCTGCAGCTGAGATACCTCAAAGCGCAATCGTCAATGGAAGCCGTAAGCTGCTGAGACACCTCAAAGCGATGGCAGGTGAAGAGTTAAGGAAACTTGACGCTGCAGCTGAGATACCTTCAAGCGTAATTGTTAAGGGAAGCCGTAAGCTGCTGAGATACCTCAAAGCGCTGGCAGGTGAAGAGTTAAGGAAACTTAACGCTGCAGCTGAGATACCTCAAAGTGCAATTGCCAAGGGAAGCCGTAAGTTGCTTAAAGAAACCTGTAAAGGAACTGTGCTTCTTGACGTTTAGATTAAGAATATGTTTTTATAACAACTTACTTCTGATTTTATAGGCCAAAAGCGGATGCTGAATAGTGAGAACTCACTCACTGCACGCGCACCCCATTTTTAGGAACAACACGAATTTTATGGCCGCATTAATTTTGGAACTAATAATTTTCGTAAAAATAAGTTAATTATCTGTTAAAAATCTGAAGAACCAACTAAATATATAACTCCCATAATGTAGTGTTTAGTTAATACGTCTGTTTGTGGAAAGTTACCCATGAGGGTATATTTCAACAAAAAAGTAATAATTTAGGAAGGTTATGGAATAAACTACGCTAACTATTTATCACAACAACAGACCGCGCTAAAGTCAGCTGTCATTGCATATCTTAGGTACTTGAGATCAACTAATTCAAAGTCATATTGTTAACCTAAAGACCTGAAATAAATAGCTGAAAGAAAACGCTGAAAAGAAATGTTTTAAATATGAAAATATAAAATTCAACTACCGAATGGGTAGTCGTCTTATAATTCCATTCATTGTATAGGAAAGTTGATGTTTACTTTATGATCGTTGCCCTCATAAATTAGGTATACTCGTAAAGGACAGACCCTTTACAAACAAATAAACACGTGTGAAGGAACGGCCGTTCCCAAGATCAATGAGGCGTGATTTCCAAACGCCAACTAAAATTCATTAGCAGTTACATTTAGCATGAAATATATATGCAAGTATAGATTAAAAATTAAAATTATGAACATAATGTCCCAAAGTTAAGTGTCTGTAAGAATATAAACATAATCGCAACTGCGGGCCGCTGTAGTATAGTTATCTGTGAAAGAAACGCTGAACATCATAATAAACTGGAACTACATACCAATTCTTTACTATAACCACTTCTACTACAAGGCAACGATAGAAGCCTGCGCTCCTGTACTTAAGATAAAAAAGTCGAGGTAACGTTGATAAAAGTTTATCTCATCACGTTACGTGTGTATTATCATATATGTACACTATAAGAAGACCAAACATTAGTTTATAGAATGAATTGTATTCTGATTGCTGATTAAATTTGTACCGAATATCGCCCCGAGAACAAAAGTACAGAAATTTGATGATACCGTTTCAACAGTTTACCTTAGTAAACACGATCAAACTTATAATTGTTTCTTAGTACCATCGGGTATATACCGGTATAAGTATATGCAGTTTTAGTAAAACTGCCTAGTTTTGGATTTAGAAGATGTGGAGCTTGAAAGAAGCCACTGCTGTCCAAGAAGCATTGTCGTCACCGTTTCCCATGAGCCACGAATCATTGGAACTGATGGGTCAGAAAGTTACCTGGTGAAGAATATGCACCGAAATAAGTACTTCCCATAATTGAGCAGCCAACTGCTAGTATATTATGGGTTGTATGTCTGTTTAAGGAGCAGGTTGGCTACATCTCGTCCCTGAGTTCATAAGCGCATACAATATCTCATGGATCTGCAGAATAAGATGCTATATAGCAGAAAAGGTATGTTTGGGAAAAATAGATTCCAGGATGGTAATGCTCCTTGCCATACAGGATAACCAATTCAATTGTAGATTGCGATTAATAAATTTGATAAGATGGAGCGGTTTGCTCAATCTTCAGACTTAAATCCAATAAAGAACCGCAACAGATATCAAACAGCATATCTAAAAGAAAACCCACAACAAAACAACTAGAAACATCTCTGATTGTTGCCGCATTTTCTTGTATTTCAAAGAAGGAAATAGGGAAATTAGTAAAGTCCATTCCAGAAGGATGCGATGTAAGAACAAGGGTAGGTTAATCAAACAATGAAGTTAGTTGAAGTTAAAATAACATCGTCTGTAACGTTGTAGCTAATATGTAACGTTGCATTTCTCTACAAACAATAATTTTACTATGGTTTTTATCTTTTATATTTAGTGATTGAGTACATATTTGATACATACAGTGAATGGCTGAAAATATTTAAGAGAAGTTTAAATTAATTACTTTTAGTTCAATTTTTAAACTGCTGCAGGTTTTTAACCCCACTGTAGTTTCTCCCTTTCAATTTTTTTTTGCTGCTAGTCCGCCCTAGACACTTAGTCTACAACGTTTGTGTTATTTCCCAAAACATCTTATTGGTTTTCCTATTGTTCTTTCCTAAAATCTCCCGTCCAAACTGTTATTCCATTATTCATATTTCACTGGACATTTGCGTTGTTTCAACTTCTTTGGTACATTTTGATAAAAAAATGTTGCTTTTGGCAATTGTAGTAGCAATGACCGTAAACCTTATTTAATAATAGTTAATAAAACTTAGCACTGATTAATAAAATAATACAATAAACTAGTGTCGTTTTATTGTTATGGTATTTAAATTATGTGTAATGTGTCTAACATTAGAAACAAGTATAACAACAACGTTTTGATGGTAATAAGCAGTTGTCGTTATATAAAAAGTTAAGAAAATTTAAGTTTAAAGTTTAAATAAATTAGCAAAAAGAAAATCACTAAGTTTCCATTTAAACTAACAATAATACTACACCATACACCATTCATTTGTAATTGTTGAAATTGTTTTTAAGTACACAATTGTATATTTTTGATGTTATTGTAAATTGTAAATATATGTAAATTCAATCATTATCGGTTTAATTGATTGAAATATAAAAGTTACACGTCCCCTTTGAAATAAAGAGCAGTTGTGTAAACTTATTTGTTCAAAATATCTTAAAAAGCGTTTTATTACCCATTATTTTAAATAGTATAAAAGTTATTCAACTTTCTGATATATTTATTTTAAGATTTTATAAATTTACACCAGTAGAAGTTTATTTTAAAGCTGTCTTATTTTTAGTTGTGGCCACCGCTTCTATATTTTACAGCTTATAATATCTTGCAAGAACTTATTGTACTGGATTCAATCGCTATATAGTAACATGCTTAATAATAATTATTATGGTTGTTATTATTACCTGAGATTTCTGTGTGTTTTGCGTTGTTTTACAGATAAGTGAATAAATGAAGAAGGAAAATATTGGGTCATATTTAATTGTCCGTGTCGTAGTTTGTCTTTCCTTTTAAAGTAATTAAGTAATTTCCTCTTTGGTTCTGAGACATACAGATTGTTTTTAAATTGAGAGCGAGTTCATCGGTCAGATATTATTATTTTAAAAAATAAAACATTAAATAAAATTAAATTCAGTTTGTAATTAATATTTTAGGCTATTTATATGATGTTTTCAATTATTATAATCTAATTAAAATAACTTTATATTTATATAACAATTCGAGTTCGTGATATTATCTCTTTAAAAATTATGTGCAACTGTGGTTTTCAAATTAATAATAACAGAGCTATTTGAATTTAAAATAACACATGTAAACGGTGGTGATAATCTTTCAAGTGTAAACATCTCCCTTATTATTAATTTTACTCACAATTGTATTATAACTTTTTTTAGAGAAAACAGCGTACAGTTACGTTAGATTAAAAAGTTAGGTTGTTATGTAAAAAAATTAGACCATGTCTTATCCGCTTCTACCGGAAGTCTGCCACCTTGTTTTGTATCACCAAATTGCACCACTCTCAAACCCGTACCACTTTTATATTGTAAACCTAAAATTTTGAATAAATAAGCTATAGTTACACTCAAAATACCGCATGGGACTATGCGTAATGGTTTTTCAAACGGAAGTGTTTTGTTTTTTCCCATTTTTGGACCGCAGCTAGTTTTTTAAATATAATTGTGGTAGAATTTAATTATGCCAAAAAGGGGGGGTTGTAACATTGAAAAAATAAAGAAAATGTTTAAACAGGAAGTCTGCCGTCATATTCTGTTTCTTAAAAATATTCGTTGTCTAAAATCAGTTATTTTTAATAAACATGTATTTTCTATAGTTAATATAACAGATTTATTTATCTCGTCTAAATTTAAGAACCTGTATATAAGTATAAAATTTCTTCTTCTCTTCCTAAGTACTTTGTATTTTACGAGATGTAGCGATCTTCTCTCCTGTGGATGTGTTGCGCGTTTTTAATGTAGCACAGACATAGAGGACCTACAGCTTAATGTGGGGGACGTGTAAATACTTCTACTCCAGAGACGATTTATGAGGCAGTAGGTAGTACTTTATTTTACTATAATATAAACAGGGAATATATTAATTTAGACGGAAAAATGATGGCACAGTTTTCTGGGATGCTGAAGGGATTTTATGGGTTGAGTATATGCCAAAAGAGTCTAAAATAACAGGGAATGTCTACAAAAAAACAATAATTAATTTGAAATTCCTACATGAAAAAAGACGTCACAATTTTTCGCGGAAAACTGTGCTTCTGCACGACAACTGCAAGGTGCATAAAGCACGACTCATTAAAGAAGCAATTGATCATTGCGGCTTTGAGGAATTCTAACATCCATGTACAGTCCTGACCTCGCTCCCTGTGACTATTATCTCCTTCCAAAACTCAAAAAACACTTGAGAGGGTGTCGCTTTTTGTCGAATGATGACTTAAAATACTCTGCGGAGTCGTATTTTTCAGAATTTTAAAAGAATTTTTTTTTCGAAGGCATAGCTTAGAAAAACGTTGGAATAAGTGTGTAAGCGTTAATGGTTCTTATGTTGACAACAAAAATTTTGTTTGTTCTCTAACTTGTTTCCTTCATACTTAGGTAGATAAAAAAACTCCCCTCGTAAGTATGAGAAACCCCTGATGTTTTTCGTATTATAAGATTATATTGTACGAAAGTACTGCCCAAATTTGCATTCAGTTTTTTTTATTAGCTTACGACATGTTGTTGGGCAAGGGCCTTCCCCATAGAAGGGGATTCTAGTGATTCTAGTCATCAATCCTCGTCACAGAGAGGCATCGCGTCAACGCAACCTTAGGGTCATCCCATCCACCCGTTCAAGACCCCTAAAAACAACAGTGACAACTGTTTTACTTCTTGACATACAGGTGTATTATTTATGTTTTTATCGGCAAATGTTTGTTGTTCAGGATCCATTTCTTCGCTTGTTCTGTATTTATGGCGTAAAATACTTAAGCAACTATAAACTTTTAATAATAAAGATAATTGAAATACATAAAATAATATTAGATAATCGAAAAATTAGGAATTTCAGAAAGTCAGAGGCCATCTGGGCAACAGCCACTTTATTACACAAGTTTTTGTGGAAGTTGGCAGGATCAACACGTATGCAAATGTTACAGTTAAGTAAATTAGTCGAAATGAATTACTTTTTTAAGGTTTTTAAATGCCTATAAACATTATCTAAACTTTATAAAAGAGGTCATGACACTTCATTTAGATAATCAGAAAGCTCATTATGGCAAAAGAAAAAGATATTACCTTAAATAAAACAAACATCGCAATGTGCAAAGAGCTGTACATATGTCAGCGAACTTAACATATTTTTAACGGAATTCCTTGAATACTTGCAATTTTGTTAATAATTTCCCTATCGAGTGAGTGTCAGTGCAGATGAGGCAAACGGAAACTGATGATTTTCCGAATAGCTAATACAATTAATCACTGTAACTACACCACCTCTCACTCTAACGCCCCAGCGTTGTGATTTTACGAGGTCGTTAACAGTGTTTTATTTTCACTTGCCAGAAATATGTGGTTTACGTATAGTTAATATTTTTAGAGATAAATTAAATTTTAGCAAGAAATTTCAAATAATTATAGGTAGCGAAGCAAATTAAGAAATTGTAAGAGTTACAATAGAAAATTAGAAGCGTACTTGGGGATATGAAAACGAATAGCACATTTTATAGTGTTTCTAGTAGATTTAAAAAAAAATTATTCTTGTGTTGAAGAAAATTATTCTGAAATATTTGACTGTACTAATGATACATGATTTAATTACTATAAAGTGCTGCGTATATCTCTGGTTTGCAATGCTGTGTTAAGTAATAATATTATCAAGACAATCAACGTAACAATTCAATGGAATGTCTTCGTACAGCAAAACTAACAGTTAATTAACACAATACAGCAGAAATAACAGAAAGTACTTAGTAATAACAAAGAGAAAGAAAACGAAAAAGCCACTATAAATACCCCACAGATGAAGCACTGCTGTTATATTCTATTTGTTAAAATATTTTAGCATACGTTTTCAATTTGTTGTAATGGTACAAAATATTATAAAATCCCCCTTAGAGACATATAGTTATTTTTCGCGTCGTTTGGAAAGTTCAATATACCGAATACAAGTAAACTTGTTTTTTATATAAAAATTTTAAAAATAGCCTTTTCGTTCGTACCGTAAATATTTTTGTGCATTCACCTTTCAAACAATCAATTTCTATTTTCTACTTTCACACAGGCCAGACAATTCAATGAAAAATCTAAAAATAGACATTTCTTCCTCTTTATATTCCACCCAACCGCTCATAGTTTCAGTACTAGCTGAGGTACACAAGTGGTTAGTTCCTGGATATTCTCAGAGAATTGTCAAATTAAACTTTTACAATCGTAAGTACAAATAATATTGCGGTGCCGTGTGGTGTTGTTAAATAAACAATTTATAAATTAATTGTTCTACTTAGAAAATGACTCGCACAACTCATGCTGGCGAAGGCGAGAGGCACTCCTCCGACGTTAATTCCCTTTTATTCCATAAGGGCAAATTATACAGTGGAGCCGATGATGGAAAAATTAAGGTAAGTGAAATGTTTTTTTTTCTGAAGCCCGCTAATAAGTATCCATTTTTGTATTTCCAAAAATCAGTATTTAAATATTATATGTGTTGATGGATGTAAATTCGCTTCTAAGCTATGACATTTTATTTCTGTACTTAACAATTCTCGAAATTGTCTCGCAGGTGTGGGACGATAATCTCAAATTGATTGCAACTATAGACGACGCGCATGCAAAGTCTGTCTTCGCACTTGCTGCTAGCGATGATACTCTATACTCCGGTTCTAATGATGGTACCATTAAGAGTTGGGCTTTGGAAGACCTTAGAGCTAAAGGTACCTTATCAAGAGGCCAAAGAGAAATATTGAAGCTTGTTTATGATAACGATACCTTGTATGCTGGAGACAACAAAGGCACAGTAAGTATTTAAATATTTGAAACAAAAAGATTTATTTTTCAATCATAGTGTAAAAAAAGTGTTTGGTCATGCTTAATCCGGTAATAATGTTATATTATTTTACAGGTGGAACTTTATACTAAGGACAAGTTGGTGACAGATGTGAACCTTATTGAACCAGTTAAAGACATGATGGCAGTGGATAATTTATTGTACACCCTTCAGGAATTGGATATAGTAATAAGACTTATTAGGAGCAAATTTGGTAACTTCGAACGGAGGAAAACTATAATGGGAGGCGTTCCAATGTGTATTGCTGGGGACAAACTCCTTTACTGCAGCAGAAGTGGACAAGATATTCACTTGCGGGAAAATTCAACTGATCTTAACTTCAAAGATATTGCATTGATACAGGTACGTCTGAGGTTTCAAAAGCACTATATACTTTTCTGTGAAACAATTATTCACACTACCTCATGTGAACTGAACTATCTATTTAAGCAACAATCGTCTTGTTAACTACATATTTGTTTTTAAATTACAGGAAGCCCACGATCAACGCATTCACGCTTTGCTTGGTGTGGCAAGAGATGGTGATACGTTCCTATACAGTGGTGGTGGAGACAAAGTCGTCAAACAGTGGAAAGTAGATGGAAAATGTCTTGTGAAAACTAATCACACCCCGGTGAGAACAGGCGTCAATACCATGGCAGCTGGAAGAGGAGGAGAGGTTTACGTTGGCTGCAGAGATGGCTACATGTTGCGTTTGGACTTTTAAGATGTATTTATGCTCAAGTATTGTTCTTTTATTTATATTTCTTTAAATGCAATCATTTGCTTGTTGTTTTGATACGTAAATTTGTAGCAGCTAATCTGCATAACTAGTCAATAAGCGAGTGTTTTACATAATGAAACGAAAAGGCTGTAATAATACGAAGAATTTCGAATAATAAAATACATACATAGGTATAACAGTTAGTTTATTTACTATTTTATTTTTTTATTAACTAAATAGTTTTGTATATTAACAATAGAAATGTTGATTAGACATATTTCCCGTTTAAACTAAACACTAATATTTTGGGTGAAGAAAAATTTCAACATTTCTAATTATAGTAGTCTCGTTGTATAGGGTTACGACGTATTGGGAGAGTAACAGTTTTGATAAGGTTAAAAAGCGAAAATATATTTCTGAATTTTGAATAATGTGAGTTCAAAATTGAACCACTTTTACTCTATGACAAGGGGCATTGTAATCCTGGAAAATAATCTCCGTTTTTGCTAAATAAATCTTTTCCCCTAAGGAACATCTTATTCTGCATGACTGCAATGTATTTTGTGGCATTCATCATCTCAGACATGCCATACAGTCGACCAACTCTTTCGGCAGTCATACATATCCATACCTTAACAAAGGTTGGGTGTTTTATTACCATATGCTTATTGATATTGAAGGAAATTCATCACTGAATAGCACGTTTTGCCACTGTTATCGTGTCCAGGACGATGTTCCTTTGCACATCTCAAACGGTTGAGTCTCTGTTTCACGGAAATCAGTGGTTTTTCATGTGATTTACATCAGCGTTTTTCAACCTGTGGGTAGCGATCCCATATTGGGTCCCGTTAAACATTCAAAGGGTCATGAATTATTGTTACATTCTCATATAAAATGGATTTGAAGAGGAAAAGTTCTGAAATGATTATTCTAACTTTGAGTAGAAATTGAAATATTTTTAATAACCAGAAGTCAACAATGCAAAAGTAATTTATTATCAGTTGTCTGTCTAGCTGACACATTTTGTTAAGGAACAATTACATTTTTTCCATGCAAGGAAAACAGGCCAATGTTTTTATATGTTATAATAAATTCTAAGGGTTTGTTAAAAAAACTCGACCTCTGGGTAAACAAAGTTAAAAAGGATTGTTTTGATATATTTCCCTGAGGGACAGTTGGCCATCAGATTCCTAAGAATAATCAAAATATTGGAATAAACAGGCCTTCGAAGTAAAACAAGAGGAAGAAGAAAAAGAGTTTGGAAATAAAGATAACCACAACACTTTTCCAATTTCTTAGATTGTGGTTTCAAGTTGAAAATTTGAAGAAGAATAAAAAGGCAATAAAATTATTACTTCGGTTCGGAACAACTTATTTGGCTGAAAGTAGATTTTCAACCACCGTTGATACGAAAAATAAGTTATAAACCGACGTTGGGCGTTAAGTAATTTTTAATTACTTAATTATTTTTCAGAATTATAGGTAAAAGATGGAGTGACGATATTCGAGAGTTTGCAGGAAGAGATTGGATTCAAAAGGCTCAAGACAGAAGTTCATGGAAACAAATGAGAGAGGCCTACGTTCAGCAGTGGTCTGATATGGGCTGGATGGATGGATGGATAGGTAACTGATTAAGGGTTTTAGACAACAATGTCTATTTCAATTTGTCTACAGAATTCCAAGGTCACAGTAAGCATATAAACTAACTAAAGTAATGATAATATATTTAAATCTATTTTTCAGAAATTATGTCAAAAAATTACGTTAAACTCCAAGAAACAATTATACACTTTGGTGATGCGGGGCTTTTTCATACCACTGTGTTTGAGATAATGGAATATACGTAGTCAATGGTTTACCTAAACAAACACTTACGGGAACTTCTGACAACAAAATGTTTCTTTGGCTAAGGTAAACTAACTATGATTAGACTTCGAGAAAAGCATATCTTCAGTATATCCTTAACGAAAGTTTAGTTTAATTAGTAGTGTTTTTGTTGACGACAGCAACCTAACTGCCAAAATAGGTATTAACTTAGATTATCTAAATATTGTATTTATGATTTAATAAGTTTCATAAGTGCAGACATTAGTATTTGGAAGTTGGAACAGCAAATCCTGAATTATTTTTATGATTGTTTACATAACACTGACGTAAGCATACAATTACTACGTTCAGATGAATTAAAGGTGAACGTTTTGGCGTAATTCCATTGTACTTTGGATTAGTGAGTAAATAGAAAGTGCAACGGTGCAATTTTATTTTCTGTCTGTTCTTGAGTAAGTAAGTCGTAGTTATACTATGTTTTCCTAATTATTTGCAGTTGTACACGAGAAAATTTGATTATAACAATTTTTGATGGTAGTTACTAATGTTTATACTATACGTTATACATAAGAACAAACTATAAGTTTAAAGCACTTTTAGTTTGTCCTGCATACATTCCTTTAGCTGAACAATGCAAAATATATTTGGAAGTTTTTGAATACAATAAAATTAAAAACTTTTGATTCATTATACTTAATACAGTATACAGTTGCCCTTGTATGTCATATACGCTTCATAACGTGGGAGGGAAAGACGGCGCGTGTCAAAATTAGGTTAGGAACACAGGCGTAGATTGTTTACAAACTCTTATCTTCATTTTGAAATATAATTAAGTATGGTTGGGTAAAGGAAGAAAATTGCTGATTTTTAAAATATACATGAAATTTTTGAACTACAAAAAATGCAATATTAATAGTGGCTCGTTAAATGAACTGCAATGCCGGTTTTCCAGGAAGCACACGTCTTTCTAGCAAAGGTAGGAATTTGTTTCAAAATAATTATCTGACGATCTATTGAAGGAAAATTCAACTTTACGTCATATTTTACATTATCTTTCGAAGGCACATTTTTTTGTGGAAGATGTAAACTCGTGTAACTCCGCCTATGATGAAAAATGATGTTTAAAATTAGATTACCTTCTTTTGAGGTAAAACGTTATTGCGTATTCACCTAGAAAACTATTAATTTCTATTCCCTATACTTTTTTTTAGCCACGAAGGTTATCAACAAACAATTTAACAAATCTAAGAATAGAGTTTCCATTTTATTTAAATTACACTAGTCAAGCAACCAACTTCAGTTTCCTTTCAGTAGGCGAGTGCTTGCTTGTAAGCAAACTTCAGTTGTATAACATTTACGAGTAAGTAAGGATTACACAATTTGATAACTAAATATTTAACATTTACTTTTTGTATGTAGGACATGACAGGTACAGGTACAACTCACGCAGATGAGGATGAAAGACACTCTTCCGACATTAATACGCTTCTGTTTCATCAGGGAAAATTATATAGTGGAGCTGACGATGGCAAAATTAAGGTATGTGCTAATTTTGGATGTAAGGTCAATTCGCTGAATCATAAAATTGTGAAATTTTTGTGAAATAAGAAATCAAGTATTTGTGTTGTATTCAATTGAATTAAAACTGGACTACCGTTTTTTATATACATTTTACGCTCTATTTCCAACTTTCTTTAATTTTAATTCAGGTTTGGGACGAAAACCTAAAATTGCTTGTAACAATAGATGACGCGCATGACAAGTCCGTTTATGCACTCGCTGCCAATGACGACACTTTGTATTCCGGTTCTAATGATGGTACTATCAAGAGCTGGAGTTTGGATGACTACAGCGCAAAAAAACTCCTGGCAAAGGGTATCAGAGAAATATGGAAACTTGTCTACGATAACAGTATCTTATACGCAGCGGATAATAGAGGCCTGGTAAGTTATACTTGAAAGTACAAATATTTAAATATAAATGTTGTGTTAGTAGAAAACTTTTAAAGGAACTTAGAATGGGTTAATGCCGCTGATGACCTAGAGGTATGCACTTTTGCTTTGGACAGGATGGTTCGCGTTCGGATCCCGAAATGCATTGGGCAGATGAATTTGTCGTTAAGCCATCTTTCGGAAGAACTATTAATGTGTGGGTGCCGCTTGATAGATGTTTACGCTTAAAGATTCCTACTCTGTAGAAGGCAGAGGTATGACTATATTTCCATACGTAGTGGTCTACCCCCTGGCATTGGTAATAGGTTAAGGAGCAAAGTAGGTCGACGGCAAAAGGTGTTTACGAATTCGAACCATTTGAATTTTACAAACTTTGTTTAATATAACCGAGTTCTATAATCATTATTTTCGCTAAAACCCATCATTTAGAGAGTGGATACTCCTTAATTCACATTAATATAAAAAGAAAGAAAGGAAGCTAAACGATGAAGTTTTGATATCTCTCAGAATTAGACAATTATAACTCTTTTACATTCTCTTTCAATTCTTAAATCATTAGTATGCTGCTAATGGCATTGCATTGTATGATTCTGCTACATTGTTAGTTACTCGAGTAGTACTAATAAATTCATTATACCTTCAGCGTTTGATGTTAAACTATTTAGCTATTTAATTAATATTGAATATTAATTATCTGTAGAAGTAAATTAATAATGGTGATGATATTTCTCTAACCAAACTGTTATTATTTGCGTAGGTAGAACTGTACTCAAGGGATAGATTGGTAACAGATGTGCACCTTATTCAACCAATCAGAGACTTGATGGCGATAGATAATTTATTATATGTCCTTCAAGAGGTGGACATTGTAATAAGGCTTATTAGAAGCAGATATGGCGACTTTGAGAGAAGAAAGACTATAGAAGGACAACGACCTATGTGTATTGCTGGTGATAAACTTCTTTTCTGCAGTAAAAGTGGACTGGACATTCACTTGCGTGAAAATTCACTTGAACTTAATTTTAAAGATATCGCCTTAATACAGGTAAATTATGACTGTACACCACTACAGTAATAAATTACCAACAATAATTAGTAATTCAGTATTCAGTTTTATTTGTTGGCCTAAATGGTGGACAAAAAGTAGTTTTTTACATTTTTAAATGCTCTCAGATTGAAGGAATACATAGCACAGCATTGCAGAATTTTATTTTTTAGAACGCTCATGATCAACGCATCCATTCTTTATTGGGGATGAGGAAGAACAATGATACGTTCCTATTCAGTGGAGGAAGAGATAACGTAGTTAAGCAGTGGAGAATAGAAGGAAACCGTCTTGTAAAGCTTAGTAGCACACCAGTAAGAACTACAATTAACGCTATGGCTGCTGGACAAAACGGAGAAGTCTATGTGGGCTGCAGAGATGGATATCTATTCCGTTTAGATTTCTAATTTGTTTCATGTATTGAATTGTTATTCTAAAGCGCTTACAGCAATTTATGTAACTGTTCGGATTTTTTTAGCTTAAAAATTAATTGTAACTGTAACTTTAAATTGTAAAGTAACGAAATGTAATTCTATTAAAAATAAATGAATATTAATTGTGGTGCGTGCTAAATGAATTTATTACAAAAATGTACGATCGCAAATTGTACCACAACTATAGCTCATTTATAAATTAATTATAGCATAAAATAATTGTTTAGGTTGCAGTAAATATTTAAACAACCTGACTTAGAAATATCTTACAAATCATCATTATCATAATCAAATATTGCACCTTCTGCATTTTGAAAAAAAAAAGAAATATTAAGCTATATTAAAAAAAGCATTAGATTTTGTAATACATCCAGTCACCCAGAATTATTAAAATTTGGAAAAATCGTTTTATTGGCCAGAACCCTTCCAAGCAACACGTAATCAGTGAACTTAGTTGGGTTGGATTGGGTTGATTTAAATTAACGATTTAACTAAAGTCCATTTACTAACTGTTACAGATTTTTTATCTATACTCTTTTAAATTTCAGTAACTTAGAAGTGCACGTACTCAAAGATTTTTGTTTGGAAGTAAAATTAGACAAACACATCTTCTATTTGCCGGAATAATGCAGTAAGTTAGGTGAGATTGTTAAAAGATACTATCTACCTCACTTAAAGAATAGCTAAAATATTTTAAACATCTATAATATTCAATTCAAACTACTATATGTGTCGAAGTAGCCGTTTATGGAGCTACGGTAACTAGATGGTCTCATTTAGTTTAGGGATTCGACCCATAAAACCACTAATAGCAACAAAAATTAGTAAATTCTGCAGGCAGCTGGAGCTAGGATGAATTCCTTCAATTTAAAACTATTGCGTTTAACAGTGATTTGCTTTCAAGAAAATATTAAAGCCATTTCTAGTGGTATCATATAATTAAAATACTATTTTAATATTTTAAATGTGAAAATTTCCATAATTGTCGTTTTTATCATTCTATTATGGAGAATTATTTTAAACTACACTTACAAGCATTTTATCGCGTAGAATTCTCTTTCAAACCAAAAATTGGTATAAATGTTATTTTTCGTATTATATTCAGGAGCGTTCAGTATAATTGAGGAGTATTTTTTCCTGAAAATGTTTGGCCCGCACGACATGTTACTTACCGCATCCCATCCAGATAAAAAGGAGTTGGAACGATTCTTGTGAGCATTTCAGCTATTACAAGGAATTTCTATAACAGATTTTGTTCAAAATCTATTCATATAAAATATCTTGAGAGCATTTCCATTTGTGGCCATTTTTAGAATTAAAATGCTACTCTTTACTATATAATACAAGTTAACAGTAAATTTTCTTATTCTACCTGAGAAATAAACAGGGTTTCCCATGCTATGAGACTACTTTACCTACGTGTAGGAGAGGTGAAAAGAAATCCAAACTAAAGAGTGATCATTTTCTCAAAATCGACTATTAAAAAAGTTATGACCTGTTTTAGCTAAATACTCAAGCAGCCGAAACAATAAATGATATTAAGTGGTATTTGATACAAACTGTCTATGTTACTATGGAAAAGATATTATTTAGTTGTATGTCAAACAGTAGAGCACCTTAAAGCTGATTTTTCTGCTTGCTTGTTTTTCTGATGGAAACTCAGTAGCAGCTGCTCGAGAATATGGGTTGAGACTACCAGACCGATGAGTTTTCCAACGAGTGGACAATCACCTACGTGAACACGGAACTTTCCCGAAACCGTTGACTGAGCGTCCAATAGAGCAAGTGCTAGACAGTGAGGACAACATACTGCGAAAAACTGATAATAATCCCACCACCTCTCTTCGTCGTGTTGCTGCACAAGTTAATGTACCACAAATGCGAGTTTGGAGAATATTAAAACGTCATGCTTGATATCGATTTTATATTCAGCCTGTTCAAAACCCTCTTACCTACAGATTTCGCTAGTCGTATGGAATATTTGTGCTGGATCATTTAAAATCGAAACCTACGTTTTAGAAATTTATTCACGGATAACGCAACATTTACAAGGAATGTATTAATGAACAGAAAGAACAGCCACTATTGGGATTTGGAGAATTTACACAAAATCACAGTGTCAAATTATCAACATAGGTTTTCAGGGAATATCTGGTGTGGAATTATTGATAACATGTTGATTGGTTCATTCGTTTTTGAGAACTATTTAACCGCCGACAGATATTTAAATTTTCTAGAAGATTATTTGAGAGGACTGTTGGATGATGTCCCTCTGGCTATCAGACATGGCATGTGGTACCAGCACAATGGCGCCTCTGCGCACTTTGCGTTACATGTAAGACAATTTTTGAATCAATGGTTTGAAAGACGTGTAATTGGTAGAGGAGAACAGCACCCCTGACTCCCAAGGTCTCCGAACTTAACATATTTAGATTAGGATTATTTGCGAGGCCATATGAAATATATTGTATACCAAACACTCTGAGAGACTGAAAAGATCTTAGGAGACGCATTGTTTAAGCAGCAGAACTAATTCGGAATCAGTCATATATTACGTAGCGCAACTAGATTTCTCCTAAGAAGAGCCAGAATGTGTCTCGAGAGCAACGGTGGCCATTTTGAACAATCTTTATAGTGAAATTAAACTAAAATAAAAATAAATATTGGCTTTTCTAAAATTGTAATTGTAAATAATAAATAATAATTTAACACTCTGTATTTTGAAGAACGTTTACTTTAGAGCATTACTTTATTAGAATTTTTAACTATATTTGATCTAAAGATTACGTACACGAAATAGTGACCTTACGTCGTGGGACACCCTGTATATTGATACCATCCTGTTCATATAATTCCATGAAAAATTTTACCCTCACAGAAAAACAAATAAAAAACAGTTTGTGAGAGGTTTAGATTAGAAAGATTACAACAAAAATGACAAAGATACAGAATATGAAAATATGAGCGACTGATCCCTTAAGAAAATTTATTTATATACAGGGTTTTTCAACGAAAAGTAGCCACCCTCAGTATCTTTTAAAACAATTTTTTAGTTGAAAATCGCCAAGACATGTCAACAAAGACAGCAAAGGGGACATTTTTTTGCCTAAAATCCGGACGACTGTCATCAACCCCTTAGCCCCCACAGCCACCCCCTCTAAAATTTCAAATGGCACCATACCATGTGTGACACATCGTTGGAAAGCTTATTTCATAAGGAATTCATTCTACTATTTATTTTTTTTATTCGCCTGAAATTAAGACATAAAAGAATTAAAAACTATATTTTGTTTATTTCGGTTAAGCTGCTGAATAGAGCAATTACCGTTAAAGTAATTGTTCAAAGTGACTTCCGTTAACTTCCATACAATAATGCAGCCGACTTTGAAAGAGCGAACGAACATTTGCAAGAACTTGCGGTGTCAATTGCCGACATTCTTCTGTTATTCTCTGCTTAAGATTTTCGATGTTGGCCGGCTGTGTTGCATATACTTTTGATTTCAAATGCCCCCATAAGAAATAATCCAACGGAGACAGGTCGGGTGATCTAGCCGGCCATTCGATGGGACCACGTCTTCCAATCCATCGTCCAGGAAACCGATTGTTCAAAAATTCTCGAACGGGAACCACATAGTGAGGAGGTGCACCATCTTGCTGGAAAACTAGTTCATTTTCAAGCAAATTTTCGTCATTTTCCAGTAGTTCTGTTATACGCGGATCAACAGTGGTGTCAAGAAGCTCAAGGTAAATAGCGCCATTCAAATTACCGTCAATAAAAAACGGGCCAACGATGTGGTCTCCTAGAATACCTGCCCAAACATTAAGTTTCTGTGGATATTGGGTATGGGTTTCCCTAAACAAATGCGGATTCGTCTGACCAATACCTACAGTTATGTCTGTTGACTTCTCCGTTCAAAATAAACGTACACTCATCGCTGAAACAGATATTATACAACAAGTGCACGTTGTTCAGTAGATTATTAGACATAATTTCGCAAAATTGTAGTCTTCGATCATTGTCGTCTTCGTTTAGTTCTTGAACAAGTTTTATCTTGTATGGGTGAAATTTGTGCTTTTTTAAAATTCTCCATACACTGCTTGTTGAAACCCCCGATGCCTGGGAAAGTTGATTTAAAGATTGATTGTTATCCATTGCAACGTGTCCCAAAACAGCAGCTTCAACAGGTTCATTAATAATTGGTCTTTCTGGTTGATGTTTTCTGTTTGTCACTGAGCCAGTTTCCATGAATTTTTGCATCAACTTTATGACATACTGATGGCGAAGGAATTTATCGGGATGAATTTCATTGAAAGCACGCGCTGCGGCTCGTGCACAGTCGTTATTTTTGAAATAAAAACGCACAATCTCGATTCTTTCGGCAGTGGTGTAAACCATGTTGACACTTTTATAATATTCAAAATGAACTGAATGTTGACTGACAGATGAAAAAACAAAAGATGAAACAAAAGCATCTACGTACTGCTATATTCAGCAGCTTAACCGAAATAAACAAAATATAGTTTTTAATTCTTTTATGTCTTAATTTCAGGCGAATAAAAAAATAAATAGTAGAATGAATTCCTTATGAAATAAGCTTTCCAACGATGTGTCACACATGGTATGGTGCCATTTGAAATTTTAGAGGGGGTGGCTGTGGCGGCTAAGGGGTTGATGACAGACGTCCGGATTTTAGGCAAAAAGATGTCCCCTTTGCTGTCTTTGTTGACATGTCTTGGCGATTTTCGACCAAAAAATTGTTTTGAAAGATACTGAGGGTGGCTACTTTTCGTTGAAAAACCCTGTATATATCTCGATAAAGAACGGGTTTTTTATTAAATACCTACATATTTTACATCCATACTTGTCTTTTTTTAAAGAATCTACGAAACACAAACTCGGTACATAGTCTACGGTCTCATATAGTTTATTATTAACAACTGAGGCAAGTGATAGTGATATTTCAAATTTGAAATTAATGTGGAATATTGCTTCATGAACGTATTTTTTATTATACCTGAATTATAATATCTGTTTTTGAAACTAAAAAGCGCCCAGAGTCGGGCTTTTAAAACACTGGTGCTTTAAAGTTGCCTAGGTAACAAGCAATTCACTTGCTGGCCATCCAGTTGGACAATTTTTCGTATTTCTTGCAATACGCTTGTTTAGATTTCTCGGGGATTAATCGCTGTTCAGCTTGTTCGGCTAACATTCTAATCTCTGATGAAATTTCCTCGTTTTCGTTCGTTTTGTAATTCACGAATACAAAGTCGAAACAAACTTCACAAATCAACAAATTTATAATAAATATGCTTAGTAACGAAACAACAATAATTGCTAACCGTTTCTATATCAACGATTAATGGCACAGATTACTACGAAAAAGGGATTTCAGTTTCCTTTTTTGTGATAATTTTCAGATTATAGTGCAGGTATAATAAAAAAAATAGCGTATAATACACGTGTTTAAGAGCCTTTCAAGCACTGCTCCGTTAAAAGGAACTCGGCTTCGCCTTGTGCTGTTAAACCCGTCACGCGTGCTTTAAAGGCTTGCTTACACACTTGTATTATAATGTACTAGCTTTCCTAAATTGTGTAATTTGGAGTAAGTTTTATAAAACTGCAATAGTTTATTCGGTTAGCTTTATAAAGCTTTTATTGTCAACAATGTTAAGTTGTTAGCTTTGATTAATTGTTGTAGAATAATGGCAACTTTCAGCGTTCTTTCTACGACGCTGATATTTGAGTATTAAACAGGGGTAAATAGTTACCGCCTTTCTGTTACACTTTTATATAAAAAATATAAATATAAAACACATAAAGTGTATTGCATGTTATTTCTTGTACTCAATTAAAGCTTAAATACATTTTGGTGTTCTTAGTTCCAGGCACAATAAATATATACAATTCAATTTATAATTCAAAGCCAAGTTTGCTATTTTTAGCCATGTTTACAATGATTCAAGAAATATGCTTAAATCTATTTTTAATGCCTATTTATTTAGTCACAAAAATGCACTTTCGTTAACTATTGTACTTAAGCCAATTCACCGTTGACGTAATAGTTAAAGCTTAATATAAACAGAAATGTAATTACAACATTCTCAAGGAAGGTAGAATAAATTAGTACAATAGTATGCGTCTTTGAAATATCTTATTTATCTCAGAGTTTAAGTTTTTCTGCTTATTGTCTTATTATACATATTTTTAATTATAATTTACAAAAGGAAAGGAGGATTCACAGAATGATTCGGATTACGCTACAAACGTTTGTTGGCATATAGAATAACAAATAATGACTTTATATACTTCTGAGTTTTACTTTATTTAGGTTTATAAAGTATCTAGTTAAGGAGACTCACTGAAATTCGTTTGTTGATGGTATTTCCGTAACCGGCTAATCTGCAGTAGTGTAAAAACAGTACTGCATCACTTGAGCAATTGGGGAAAACTTATATTAAATTAATTTTTTCTACAACTGACACATAAAAGTGACATTAACGTTTCAATAAACGTGCGTGAAATTGCGTTTCACACACTAGATCGTAAATAAAAAATTTTACGCTCTAGATTTTAATTTGCTGCCTTCGCATCGTGAATCAATTCAGCAGGAATCCCTTTGGCGGCCATAACTTCGTCCTCTTCGCTACTGCTCATTATTTTCAAACGAAATTATACACTGCACGCGTACAAGCAAATATTTTTACACAATGGCGTCGGTTGTTTGAAAATATTTCTGCGTCTCCTTAGCAACTCAACAAGGAGACTTGACCATGTCATTTATTGATAGATTTTTATAATTTTTTTAATTTATATTGTCTAATTGACCTATTTCATTTCAAATAAGTTGTAGAAAAAGCATTGTTTATATTTCGACGTTTGTTTTTGTCTCGACCTTCGGTCTCGACAAAAAAAACCAACTCTCCGTTAAAAGACATCCTTCACGCACTTAATAGAAAAATAGCTATTTTACATTTTCTTAGCGAATCGTAGTCAAACACAGTAATATAGTAAAGTTAACAGATCAAAGTTTTGCTTGGTCAAGAAAAACAACTTGAAATAAAAATTACGTACATTTTATTATTATAATTTAGGTTAAAACCTGCTGGTTTACAATGCAAACTGATTAATATTACAATAATTTAATACTTTATCGTCCAGCCCTTGTTTTGATGACTAATTTTTATCTGTTTGACATGGAATCTACCAGTTTTCTAAGTTCTTCCTTGGAGATGCAGTGAAACCAAACAGGTATTAGGGCTTCGATTGTATCAATTTCTTGTCGGCTTTTTTCGAAATGATGTTAGCTTTTTTTTCAAGTATTTGACGGAGTTAAGGATTCGTTCTGCTGGCCAATCTATTCTATCGACTTTGTTGGTTAATATTCAAGATTTAACGATTTATGTTCTACGTAGCTTTAAAAACACATAGTATGGAATTTCTTAGGGGCCTCGGTGGTCTAGCGTGTCAACGCGTTGCCACTTGAGGCCACATCGAATTGTAGTTGTTCCGCTGTGGCTTCGAATCTCAGCTGAGGCGACTGCATTTCGGTTAATTAAGTTTAGGGTGTATGTTGCATGAATGGTTAGTGTGTAAGGGACGCCCGCACCCCCTGAAGTAATGCGAAAGCGCGGTCCAGGAGGGGGGACGGTAGTATGAATGAATGAACAAAAAAGTATGGAATTACTTAGTTACTTACTTAGTACTAAGTAAAAATGTCTAACTTGCTTTACTTAATAATAAGCTCTGACATAACCGTTACTATCTGGTGTTCTCAGGAATATTGCTTTCCATGCTAAAATGATTACAAAATAAGGTTAATATATTGGTTGTTTGGCTATTAATTTTTTTTGGCAGGTTGCAACAAGCGCTGCCTACTTTGTATAGGCGTAATTATATCTATTAGCTTTTTCGATTATACTAAATAGATTTTAGATATTGGAAATTTCGGATAAACATTTTTTTTTTCATTAAATTAAAACTTTGAGTTTGGCTATTGTTAGAAATATTGTCCCCTTTAATGCCCCATTGTTTAAATTCAATTACTTACAGAGATCTCCTAAAACATTTAAATAATGTTGTGAATTTGCTCGGCCAGTTCAAACTAGTGCGGTGTTAATGTAAAATAGAAAATGTAACCGAAGTAAAGCGAATTGAATCCATATCCCGGGAGAGCGAATTTCACCAATACTATCTTGCGCAATCGGTTTAATGAACAAATTCAAAAATTACTTATATCTATTTTTGATAAATCGTGCTTCTAAATTTGACACCAAATACATCACTAATATAAAAAATATAATCAACTATGAAACTATGAATTGCCGTAGAAATACAGCGTGCTGCAGTAATCTTAGAATTTACAATGATTTACTACAAAATCTGTTTTTATGCTTCTAGAAAATAGTCAAATTTGGTACCGTGCATCGAAATCACCCTATAGAACATTTTTATTATAGAAATAAATGCTAATACAAACTTACCTCTTAAATTATTCTTTCTTTCTTGCATTCTTCTTCTTTTTCTTTCTTTATCAATTCCTCTTTTAGCTTACGGTGTCGACGCTGCCATTCATACATTCGGGATTAATTGAAGGTGATGGGTCCCCTTTGGACTTGCATCACGCTCCTCCCGCTTCCCTCAACTACAGCCGCTCTCTACATTTTCACTATTTGTGTTAATTGTGTGTATGATGTTGTGTGTGGCCTTGTTTCTTCTCTTGGTCAGCCAGTGGTTAGGAGAAGGGCCGTTAATTGTAACCCAACGTCGAATGGATTGCCGAGCTCAATTCCGACCTTAGTACTTCGCATTGCGAGCCTAGCCCTCTTACCACTGGGCTACTCGGGGTTATAAATTATTATTTAAGAAATCTATAATTTGACTATAGTTTTTACGTATGTACGTGTAATAAGCTGTATACGATAGTCTTCTGCTGTACTATTCCGGTCTAGGGCTTTTGAACGCGGTCGTTTGAACGCACCGTTTGAACGCGGCCGTTTGAACGTGCCGTTTGATCGCGACCGTTTGAACGCGGCCGTTTGAACGCGCCGTTTGAACGCGACCGTTTGAACGCGATCGTTTGGACGCGGTTGTTTGAACGCGCCGTTTGAACGCGCCGTTTGATCGCGACCGTTTGAACGCGGCCGTTTGAACGCGGCCCCAAAATTAAGACCCAAATCTATACTGGGAAAAACAGTAGTTTATCATTTGCAAAACTTTGATAGACTGACAACGCTTAATTCTATAGCACACTTAAACATTATTTTTTCTATCAAAGCCTAAAGCTAAAGTCTAAGAGTGAAATATGTCGATAATGGTAACTTATCAGAAAGAAACAAGAGGACTTATTTTTTATATTTTTACATTAGAATATAAATTTCAAATTACATTTTTAAAATCCCCTTTGGTTAAAAAAATAAGGGTTGAAGCCGCCCGCAACGCGCCAAAGCTACACCAAAGAAACGAAAATTCTGACCCTTGGTTATGCTAAAAGGTTTGGGTTTATTAAGAGAGTATCCACTAAAAAATGAAATTTATGACTCTTGTGCGGTTTGGAAATATTTACCCCTTTAGGGAGCTGTTATTCTTAACAGAGCTGTTTAGATCATAAATTTATTAAAGAAACTTAATTATTTTGTATTCTCTATTCCTCAGTATAGTTATGGGTATTTAATTTTGGGACACCCTATATAGTACACATTAAAAGTATCGCGGTAAATGTCGTTAATTAGTCCAGCGAACGTTTGTTTCTGTCTTACCAAAATTAACTGTGTGTTTTAAATCTGCGGTGTTCCTGTCACAATCCTTAATTAAGAATTATTGTATAAAATCTAACTGAAGCAAATAAATAGCTTAACTTTTTAAATTTCTGGAAAAAAACCTTTCCTTGAAAATGTCTACTGCAGCTTCTTGTTGAACGTAAAAATTTAAGAATTACTTTGCCGATATTTAAAGGAATCATACATGTTTATCCAAAAGTTAATACAAATTTCTTTACTGCTTTGATTTGTGAATCCACACTTGGACACACAAATTAATTTAAATTAGAATTTCAAATCTAAAGTCGAAATTTAGAAAATAATATTTACAAAAATTAAACTTTGCGGTAAACATCTACATCTCTAAAAAGGGGGTTGAATAGGTAAAATAGTTAACGCAAATATTTAAAAATGGTATTTATTATATGCATAAACTATAAATTACAAAAGCCACATATTAATCAATAAATAATTAATTTCATATTTAGAAACAATATAAATTCAATATGTAAACGTTCATCTACAGCGTGTCCTGGAAAGATCTTACCGTATGGGAAACTTATTTATTTTAAAATTTACCAATAAAATTCACTGTTCATAAAAAGTTCTGTTTTCTGAGACGATAATATTGAAGTATTAAAACTTGAGATAACATGTACAGGTAGACAAAAAATTTAGAAACTCAAAGTTGCACCAAGAGAGAACTATCCTTAATTTTTATTTTAGAGCAAAATGTAATACGAGAATGTTACTTAGACCTGTCATCTGTGTTCAAATACAAAAGTTAATGTATTTTAAATCATGTTAGGGTAGTATTTTTCCGTAGAAAACAACTTCAAGTACTTAAAAACTACAATTTAAATTCTATTGAGCCACACTGTAAAAACATAAAATTTTCGCAATATTGAAAGTACCGGCGTTCAAACGTCCCGCGTCCCAATGGTCGCGTTCAAACGGCCGCGTTCGAACGACCGCATTTAAACGTCCCATTTCGGTAATATCCGCTATCCCTAATTATGTACCTTAAATAGTGGTTGGTTTCTGGTCTCCATATCCTAATGTATTTATTAAAATAAAGAAACCTGTCTAAATATATACTCTTGCAATTAATCCAACAACTAAATTTTAATGAAGGAACGTATTCCGGCATTGTACAAAGTTTTTTTTATGTCGGTATAGAACAACCTACATGGATTTAGAATTCAAAGTAATGACACGAATCATGCAAGCATGCTCTTGGTTAAACCTGCGCAATTTCCCAAACCAATTTTTTTAAACTTAGATCATGCAGACAAG
Source organism: Limonius californicus (assembly GCA_014611495.1). Lineage (NCBI taxonomy): Eukaryota > Metazoa > Arthropoda > Insecta > Coleoptera > Elateridae > Limonius > Limonius californicus. The sequence goes on along the minus strand of JABXWE010018578.1, from coordinate 3,972 downwards.
TATGTAAAGAGTAGGTTTCAATGCAAAAAATAAACACTGAGTTCAATGATTTCAGCAAAACTTGGCATTATCGAGACAATCTAAAGAAAAATAACAAAATAAATTTTAAAGTGCCTAATAGAAGTCTAGCCAAATAACTAACGTGCACTTTGTCCGAACATTCGATTTAAAAATTAAGCGATGACACAATCAAAATTAAAGATTTTTTGCTATTCTGGCTGCTGATTAAAATACCTAATACTACAATGAACTACAAGTAAAGTTGATTTTTATACTATGTGCAGAAGTATCAAAACTTTATTATTATTATTTGTAGTTGATTTATGGTTTAATACTTGGCTACACTTCCGTGCGTAAATTCTAAATAACAAAGAAAAATATATAAAATATAGAAAAGTAGTTGGCATTTTTCTGAGTCACAAGATCAACATTTTAATATAATTAATGCAAGTTATTGCCATCTGTTTGTTAAAATATCCCGTAAAGGAAATTAAGATTGACTGTCAATTAAAACAACCAGAGAACTATATCTTAATATTAAAATTGGTTTCAACCAGCTATGATATTGTATAAATCACTATAGAGTTATTAAATTTTCACCTGTTAGCGGTGTTTAATGATTAATATACGGGAATGTTTGGCATTCTTACTGGAGGGTTTGCTAGATGTTTATTATGTTTCGTCTCTATTACTTATAAGTTACTAATTTTCTCCGTTTTTCGTTTAGCTATACAAAATTGAATATATAAACTCAATTGTTGATAATATATAGGGGGATTCTAAACCTGTGCTAAAAACTTTAACCGAGTTGCCAATAGAAATAACAATTTAAATGCAAATACCTAATTTACAAATTTTTACACCAACATTTTCATTTCTGGGTGTGATTTTATCCACTTTTCTCACATTACTGTGTATTTTTCTTGAAGTTTGGACAGTTAGCTTTCCAAAGCAACGAAGTTTATCAAAATTGGACAAGAAACAAGTTATGTACATTTTAGTGAATTAATAACAACAACAGGCAAGTCAAGCATGGTTTCGCACCAACACGGTAACCCGCAGAGGCGGGCCCTGTTGTGCATAGCACAAACTAGCTTAGCCTTGCCCCACACCGCCTCGACACTGCGCAAGCGGTACAAACGAGGATCACGATAATAATAATAATAATAATAATAACAAAAACTGTAAGCGCCTTATCTCCGCAACTGTGCCGAATTTAAGGAAAGGTTACTAGATGAGTTGGGTGTTAAATAACCTCAGCTATAAGTGATTCAACACATTTAGAATCACCCGGTATATCTTGTTTATCCGACGGTGGTTGTTTCTTGAGTCGTGTAACTGTTTCGGGTCAGTAAAAATAGGAATTTAACATATGGTGTAAATATTATTGCATCTAAAAAAAAACAATCGTTTTTACGCTTTTATTTATGCCAAACTATGTAAGCATCAAATACTAATACCATCTCTAAAAATAGATTCCACTTTTTCTTTATATTGCACCTAAGCTTCCCTTTCAGTTTCAGTTGAGGTAGGACTCGGCTTCAGTAAGTACTTCTTAAATAGTTAAGTGCAAGCGATTATTTTTACACGTAGGTAAATCAGTGCTACCAGACCGTTCATTGATAATAATAATTTGTTTAAATTTTTCTTTAGAAAATGACTCGCACAACTCATGCAGGCGATGGCGATAGGCATTCTTCAGATGTTAACGCGCTTCTTTTTCACAATGGAAAATTGTACAGTGGGGCTGACGATGGAAAGATAAAGGTATAGCATTACTCTTTTTTATTAAATCTAATTCAAATTAGAAATAGAAAATATCTAACCTTACACAACTTGCTCTTGCGATATAAATTGTAGTTTAAATTAGTAAGGAACAATTTAGTTCCTAAGTTTATGTTATTTAAATATTGATAATTTATTTAAACAATAAGTCTACTACAATTTTATGATATGTTGAATAGTTTAACAGATTAACTTTGAAATTTGTATTATATATCAAATTTTACAAACTGGTTCAGGTTTGGGATGAGAACTTGAAACTGATTGCCACAATAGATGGAGCACATGCTAAGTCCGTTTTCACACTCGCTGCAAGCGATGATACTTTATATTCTGGTTCTAATGATGGTACCATCAAAAGTTGGTCCTTGGACGATCTCAAAGCAAAATCAACCTTAGCGAAGGGCCAAAGGGAAATATGGAGACTTGTATATGACAATGCTACGTTGTACGCTGGAGACAGTAAAGGAACTGTAAGTGTGTTTCCCGATGTTTAGCGTGAATGTTTGCAAATGTGTTTTTCATCTAGGTGGAAGTTTACAACAAAGACAAATTAGCAACAGACATAAATCTCGTTGAACCTATTCGTGATATGCTGGTAGTAGACAACCTTTTGTACACACTTCAAGAGTTGGACCTTGTCATAAGACTTATCAGAAGTAAATACGGTGATTTCGAACGGAGGAAAACTATAATGGGAGGCGTGCCAATGTGTATTGCTGGTGATAAATTACTTTTCTGCAGCAGAAGTGGACAGGATATTCATTTACGAGAAAATTCAGCTGATTTGAACTTCAAAGATATTGCTTTAATACAGGTACATTTTGCTTGAAGGGGTACTAACTTTGTATTTCCCGTATTTTTCTACACTTTTCTGTAGTTACTATTATATTTGCGTGTGCTTAAGTATTAATTCAGCTCTTAGTCGCTGACCTATAAATATCTTCTGACGGTTTTGTTTCTAAATCCAAACTACAGTAGCCTACTTTAACACTCTCAGCCTGCTATAATCTCTAATTCTAATCAATTTTCTCGTTTAGGAAGCACATGACGAACGCATCCACTCGTTGGTTGGTATGACGAAGGGTAGTGACACTCTGTTATTCAGTGGAGGAGGTGACAAAGTAGTCAAACATTGGAAAATAGACGGAAGGTGCCTTGTAAAGCTTTCTCAATGTCCAGTAAAATCTGGTGTTAACGTCATGACTGGTGGAACAAAAGGAGAAGTTTATGTCGGATGCAGAGATGGCTTTATGTTCCGTCTGGATTTCTAGTTGTTGTCTCAGCTCAAGTATTGTTCTTTTATTAATGTGGTGTATCTGATGCTTTAATGTATGGAATGGTGAATATGAAAATGCTTGTACATAAAATTACTGGATTGTTAGTTAGCCTGATATAATTTAAGTTATGCTTAAGTTGGCGTTATATAGTAAAAGAACAATACTTGAGCATATGCTCAAGTATTGTTTTTTTGCTATAAGCTCATAATTCGCATTGTAACTGATTACTAGTAATAGAGCAATGCTGTAGCTTAAGCTAGAGTGTTCTTTTACTTAGCTTTCAATGATGTGTCCAATTAATATGTATTTTCTGTGATCAATAAAATATGTGCGAAGAGTAACCTATCTATACAATTATTTTTCTAGTAATTAGTGTTCCTCATATCAGTTTAACTTAAACATTTAAAAAACAGGATTCATGTTCAAAATACCCAAGAAGTATTTAGTCCAAGAGGAATCTACGAAAATGTTTGTTTGCTTAGTTTTGGTACTGTTCGTTGAACAGCTATTTGAATGGTAGGATTATAAGCCCACGTCTGTTGAGAAACTTATAGTCACTTCGCTAGCACACTGCTTCAAAGATACAGAAAAAAAATCAGTTTAAGCTTCTGGTTTTACTAGGCGTACGGCCTGAACAAGAATTTTGTTGCCTTCTGTTAATCAACTGCTTAGTAATTAGCAAAAATATAAAATTTTTACATTGAAGACAAAAAGCCCTTTATTTCTCACAAAAATATTTTGTACTCTAAATGTACATTTCGACTGCTAAGCAGTCATCATCAGTAGATTAAAAGAAAAGGTAATCTTGCGAGGAATGCTTTCCTCGAGCTAGCGGGCAAGAATCACAGCTAGCTCGAGGAAAGCATTCCTCGCAAGATTACCTTTTCTTTTAATCTACTGATGATGACTG
>JABXWE010018577.1:0-14230 GCA_014611495.1 Limonius californicus | reverse complement strand
GGGGGTGTATCGAAAATTCATCGAAAAAATAAGCTTTTCAAAAAATCCGAAACCGGAAGCGGAAGTTACGCATGTTTTTTGGTATCACTTTTTTCGTGATTACAATTTTGAAACTTTTATCACGGATAACGATAGAGGGTCATAAGACAAATCTGCTAGTTTTTTGCCGAACTCGCTAGCTTTAAAATGAAGGGCGCTATGATTTTTTGAAAATTTTGAGTTTAACGCCCAATTACTCGAAAACGGATGAATCGATTCAAATGATTTTTATTTCCTGAATAGTATATGAAGGGTAAAATGAGGTGATATAAAAAGTTTTTTTGAAAAATTATAAGGGGCCTAAATTACGAATTTTCAAAGTTTTGGAAATTTTCAAAAAATTATTTCTCAAAAACTGCTCCAAGGAATTTTTTTAAATTTCATATGTCGATAGACCTCGCAAGGGGCTATCGATATATTTTTTGAAGAACTCCGTAATTTTCCTGTGGCGCCCTCTACGAAGCTTGGAAGTTTGAAACTTCAAACTCCTTTAATTAATAAACGAAAAAAAGATAGGAAGCTGGGGTTTTCAGTAAATCGCTCAGTATGTAATGGAGCATATGAATATGTAAAGAAATATTACACTCGTGGATATATGTAAGCGCACCGGCCCCCTCCCCCCTCTTTTTTAGAAAAATATTTTTTTTATTCTAACGGTTGTTGTTTGTTTGCGTCAAAGAATCTTTTTCCGCGAAAATAAAAAAGTCGATTTTTTATGCCCTACAAAATATAATTTCCAGGGACTTAGAAAATTTTACCTCGGTAGCAACAGCGATCGGTACTAGTTAGACCGCGCGACGTATATAGTAGAGAATGAAGTATGCCTGGTTGCATATTAAAAGGAAATTAAGGGGCACCGCAGATATTTGGCGGGACTTCTTACAAACCTTGTAAGTCTGTTCGTTACGAGGCAAGGTTTTAGGATAGCACTTGAACAACCGTTTTGAGGAAAATAACTGTACTGTTGAATAAAGTTGATATGAACAGTTTCCAGTATGGGAAAGTCCAGGGAGGCAGTCGCGTCCACTTATTTATGCGAAATGTCGTCCCAAAATAAATGGAGATTAATAATTAAAGTTTTAAATCTCTTTCCAAGAAATAAATCTTTATTAAAATTATATACTAGCAATATATGTGATACTGCATTCAGTAAATTGTTAAACGAGGTAGTCGAGTCCGGGTTTAAAGATATTGACTTAGCAACACTTATAAATTCAAATATATAAGCACCGACACCTGAATAAAATTTAAAAATCCAGGAAAAACTGGTACAGTGGCGATTGAGATACATATGTATTGTATATACCTAAACTGGTTTAGTTTTGGCCATTTAAGAGCATTTTTACATCATCAAATAATTTAGTATGTTTTAGCATTGAGAAGGAGATTGTATGCATTATTTTTACTTAATTTTATTTATCGATTAATCAAGTACAGGGAACTTAAAATATACATAAAATCGGTCTATCTACACGTTCTGCAAAAAAAGGAAATGGTAAACTGTTTTCTTTTTCTTTAGTTGCATCTTCTGGGTGTTTAATAATACGTAGATTAGTAACTGAACTTAACGAATTAATCATTGTACTCCATTTTCCATTACTAACTATTCTTGTATTAATATCTTCTATACAGGGTGGCCCACCGAAAACAAAATAGGCATATTGTGCGATCTCAATTGTTCGAAAAACGTCTGAACATGTCAAATTAATTTGTCAGGGGAGCGTATCGTAACACGGCTATTTTGGGTCACCTATCTTCAACACCAAAATTTCACTTTAACCCTATTAATTTTAGATGGCAAGGGGTATCAAAAGATATACCATTTAAAATCTCAATGAATTTGCTTTACTGTAGGGTTTTTATTTTTGGATTTCGAGAATTAGCTCCTGCGGAAATGCAGTGCAAAATTTCAGAGTAGTAAATGTTTGAAATGGGCACCACCAGCGCCCATGCAGTAATAAAGGCTCTGGTTAAAGTGTGTTTGCACATTTTAAAGCATTTGTGGAGTGATTAGACGGCATTCATTGAAAATACGCTGCCGTAAATCTGATAAAAAGTGGGGCTAGGTTGCCTATATTTTACTTTTTAAATGACCCCACAAGAGGAAATCTAGCTGAGATATTCAATAGCGCTTCTTCTTCCTATACATTGACCCGGAAATTTTCGATCCAAATACTGTCAAACAACCAGTTCATAAGGCGGAAGAGCTCCGCCCTGTTGGAATATCAAATGTTGTTACGTTCGCCCAATTTCCTTTTAAATTCGTAGAATTGTTAAATTAACCTTTCGTTATCGCGAAATATTATTACTGAAATGGGTTTGGTTTATATATAAACAAACAAGACTGCCGCCTTGAGACTCTTGCGGTGATCATACGTTATGTGAGAAGTGCAACTTAGAGTTCAGAAGTTGATAATAGATCCTGTGATTTAATTAAAGTACTAACATTTATGTTCCCATCGTTTAAAAAAATCAACAAAAGTCGGATTAAATACAAACAGGATTCAATGCTATTGTGAGAAACGGTAGCATATTGTCGCTTCGCTTTATGCGATTCAAAATTAAATCCGTTCTCTTATTTGACGTAGTCGCCGTTTTAACCAAAATTTTTGGGCCTGTCATCTTCGTTTTTGGCTGTTTCTTAACATCTAATTCGTCGTTAAAAAAAAAGAAAACAATTGCACAATATGACGTAACCGTTCGTCATCCGGTTCGTTGGTCTCATTTGTGTGTTGTATCGTTTCATCTTCGACCATCCAGGGTCGTCCATTAAGGAAAGAAATAAAAGAGAACCTTCTTGTGCTTCTTTAACTTTTTCGCTGAACTAAGGTAAAAATTATCCACGTATTGCCGTTATTAGTCGAAACTGTTTGCAGTGATTTTCTTTTTTTGAAAGTGTTTCGAATTGTTGAAAATAGAAGCACATTGTGGGCTACCTGCAGTTGATGATTGTTTAATAAATTAATAAATTACTGCATTTGTTTTTCTGAATTCAGCTGTTATTGGCTATGCAGCTGTTTTCTTTATGTTACAGTAAATATAGTGGCCAGTAGCGTGGAGCCACGAAATCCATATGTCACGAAGCCTTTTGTTTAAACATACATAATCTATAAAAGCACCGACTCTGGTTCTGATTTGAAGGTTTCTTTTCTTTGCTTGTAATTGTATCAACCATTCCATATTATGTTGTCTAATATATTTATAACCATTATTCAAAATTCATTACGACTTGTCATTTTTGTGTACATATTTTTCCATTTGCATGTATGTATTTCGTAAGAAGTATTTAACACAATAAGTTAAGTTCGATTCCCCATTTAGCTGTGACTAAAAATGGTGGCGCCCATTTATATTGGCTTACCTTATACATGATAGCAACCAAGACTTTCATCCTCTAGGCGTTTTCCGCGAACCCCCCTTCTCCCTGAGTCAGCTGAAGAGCTTTTTTGCACCAGTTTGTTGCGGTCTGACGAAAACGATTCTTTAGACCGTAACAATGATTTTCGAGGTAATGCTCATCATTATTTATAATGTTTTTAGTTAACATTGAATCAATGTTGTCTTCGGTTAACTGCACAAATTAAAAGTATATTTGTCGGCAAAACAGACGTTGAAAAGAGAATTTTGATTACTTATCGCTCGTTCACTTATAGGTATAGTCTCACAAAATTGCAAATGATAGTCAAAGTTGTCTTCATTGAGTTCTTGTAGTAAACTAATCTTCTAGGGATAAAGCTTGTGGCGTTTCACTATTCGACAGTTACGTAGCCCAGAATCGCGACTTCCACTGCTTCATTTCTTATCGGATTTCGCTTTTTATTTACGACAGACCCGAACTCCCGAAATTTTATCACTAACTCTAAGACATACTTGCGATTCACGTGCTTATCTCCGAGCTACTGTTATCGGGGGTGTTGCGCTTATATGTGTTTACCACATTTCTCTTATGCGCCGTCAAATCGTAAAGATGACAGACCAAGGGTTCTAGGAAACTAAGACGTGAAACCAACGCCTCGCCACCGCTGCAGCTTCCGTTGCCGCCGCCTCCGTTACCGCCGCCGCTAAAACCGCCACCACCTCCTCTGCTAATACCGCTACCCACGCTCGCCTCCCAGCACCAGGAACAAGATCAGGTGAGAATGTTGCGGTTTTCTCTTTACTCTCCATTGTACTCGCTGAATCCGTCCGCTCCCCCCGCTCCCGTAATTTACCGTCCCCAACTTAAAAATCCCCCCGCTCCCGCCACTCATATATTTCGTCTACAAACTCTCAGCCCAAAAAACATCGATACAGTATTAAAAACATCCTTGCGAACTTCTCATTCCAAAAATCTTTTTATACATTATTAATCTCTCAAGGCTACAAAAAAATCTCCAACCTTGTTGTCAATTACAACAAAACCGCACTCCCATACCCCAGCAACCCCTAAACGGACTCACGCAATCAAATCTCCGAACCACCACCAATAGCAAAACCCTAGAAGTATGCCCCCTCTATAGAAAAACCTCCACTGCCTCTACTCCAAAAAAAAAAAAAACTACCCACCTTTGCCTCCAATGCCCCCAACTTCAAATTTTCAAATGTCGGAGAATAATTTCAAAAAGAAAATAACAAATCTACATCCATGCTCTGTATTATATCTTCAGATAAAAACACCTCATCAATGGATCATCTCTACGGCCGCAAACATCCCTGTGAGCCGTAGCACCCCCCCCAACCCTACACCACTCCAGTACCCTTAATGCTTTGCCTTGGGCGCTCTCTCTACGAACGCAGAAGCAAACCCGTCTGCCCCACCAGCCCTAACAGCCACTCTCCCGGCAAATGGCCCAGAGAAACCCTCTTCTGCCCCCACTGTACTCCCCCAATTCCCCAAACCCCAAAACATCACTCCCGAAACATCAGTTATCCCCACCACAATCTTGGAATCAAATACTGACCCCGAAAACTCCGACATGGATGATGATCAAATTCGTGAGCCATTTCTATCAGTGAGACAATTCATTTCATTCGTGTTCTCACAAAAACCCTTTTCGGTCTCTTCCCCCTGCAAAAGCAGAAGATCCAAACCACCCTCGAGTAATCCACTCAAGTTTGTCTAGACCGCTTACTCCGTGTATCCCATTCTGGGAACAAAGTCATATTCACCTTCAACTAAGCCCCCCCCTATCTCCTTTTTTTCTAGCCCCTAAACCTCCTTAATGGCTCACAATTTCACTTTCGGAACCGTAAATGTCTGCGGACTTCCCCGTAAATTTCAACCAGTCAGGAATTTCCTCTCCAATGACATTATTTCTGTTCTCACCTGTTATCACCGAAACCCGAAGTGCACGCAACATCAATTTTCCAGAATTCTATGCCTATCAAAAGTCCAATCTAAACGCAATACCCTTTATGGCGTAGCTATACTGAACTCCTCCCAATTGGCCTCATCAGAACACCCACTTTCAGCACAACTACAGCATCCTGAAGTTGTCGCAGTAAATATTCACATCAACAATGTCCAAATAACCGTAATCTGTTATTACAACCCCCCCCCCTCCCCAATTTCGAATGACCTGCTCAATTACGCCTCCCATACCAATCACTGTATCATCATGGGTGATTTCAATTCCATTCACACAGATTTTAATGACATCATCACAAACCGAAACGGTAGATGTCTAGTCAACTCTTTGAATAATCTCCCCCTCGGCCGCCTTCGAAACGATCACCCCATTTGCATAACACATAAGGGGTGCTCCATCGTTGATCATATTTTAGTCACCGACGATTTAACCCCCTTCACAAACCCCGATTTCTCCATCGGCACAACAGTTACTTTTGATCACCTCCGTCACCCGTCGTCTCAAATCTATTATTTCCTGGCCCCCAGTCTCCACCAGATTTTATCACAATCTTTGACTACCCCGATGCCGACTGGACCAATTTTCAAGAATATATCTCTCAGAATCTTGCCCCCATTGCCCCAACAGAAATCCCAGCCACCATCGAAGACCAAATCTCAGAATTCACCTCTTTTTAATTCAAGCCAGAACTCTTCATGTTCCGAACAAACGCATCCCCAAACATCGAACTCCCTCCCCCAACGCATTCTTGACCTTATCTGTCAAAAACAGCGCGCCTGTCATAATTATTCTCAAACTCGCCTCCCCATACTTAAAACCAATTTCAACCGACTTAATTCATAAATCCGCCGCGATATAAAAGAATTCCGTTAACCTAATGGACCAACACTTGCCAATATCTAGATTACCGCGACGGGAAATCTTTCTGGGCCAAATTCCAATCTCACCGGTCAAAATTCAAAGCCCGTCCACCATCTCAACTCCAATAACACCATCTTAAATAACCCCCAGGACAAAGCTAGCTATTTTACCCAAACCCTCAGGACATCCACCAAGTCGCCGAAGATCCCTCCTTCAATCAACGCTTTTTCAACCAAATCACTCGCTCCACCGCCCATTGTCGTTTAAATCCCCCAACGACTCACTTCCCGAAAATGATGACCCCACTAACCCCGCAGAGATCCGAGCACTTATCAAAGCCCTAAAAAAATGCAATAGCACCCAGCCCGGACCAAATAAAACCCTTACATCTTAAAAACCTTCCCGATTCAGCCACCGACGCCGTTTCAACCATATACAACTCTTGTCTGCAAATTTCGTACTTTCCCATTTCATAGAAAAACGCCTCCACAACCATGATCCACAAACCTGGCAAAGACCCTAAAAACCCAACATCTTATAGACCCATTCCTCTTCTCAACATCATGAGCAAAATCCCAGAAAGAAACATGGCGTCCCGTCTTAGAGAAACTCTAGAATCGAATAATCTCCTCCCTACCCCCGACCAATTTGGCTTTCGACCCCATCGGTCCACCATAAACCCAATCATGGAACTTTACACCGACTTGACCAAAAATTTCAATCAGTACCGGTGCCGCTTTTCTCAACATAGAGCGTGCATTCGATAAGGTCTGGCACGACAGTCTTATCCACAAATTAATCGCCCTCAATTTCAATCACACCTTCATCAAGCTGGTGGACTCTTTCAATCCCACCTTCATCAAGCTGGTGAACTCATTTCTAAACAACCGCTTCTGAGTCCAAAATTCATTTTCTTTCTCTGTTCACCTCCACTCCGGCGTCCCCCTCCTCTACATCATCTACTCCCACGACTTCCCTGTCACAGATCCAGCCCGAACTAAAACCAGGCTTTTCGCCGACAATACCGCCATCTGGTCCTCCCAACGCACTTCCGAATTAGCCCCCCTTGAAATCCAAACAGCCCTCAACAGAATCCACACTTGGACCTGCAAGAGGCGGATAAAACTAATTGTAGACAAGTCCTCATTTATTCTATTCAGGTACCCCAACATGTGCAGGAATCCACGTTTAGATCCCCATCTCATAAATCTAACAATCAATAACTAGCCTATCTCCCTCTCAAACCAAGTAAAATATCTCGGTATCACCTTCTTCCATACCTGCTCTCTTCAACCTGACCTCCGAGTAACCCTCAAAAAAGTTCGCAACTGCTCAAAAGTTTTTCCGGCGAATTCAAGGCCGCCTTCAAGGTGGCAATCCCTTCCGCCCCATGCTGTAGAAAAATTCACACATGCGAAAATCAAATTTTCAAGCTCGGCTTCCAATACCCCAGTATGCAAATCCATGAAAACCCAGGCATCACCTCCATCTGCCACCGTCTTCAGAAACTGCAAAAATCCTACATCACTCGCACCCTAAAAGGAAACAACCCTATAGCCTAAGCGACCCTCCGTATTTCTCCGAAACGCAGGAACCGAATGTAATAGTTTTTGTTTTTATAAATAAACGTATCTAGCTTTTGTGTTTACCGCAAAAGCAGGTAAATTCCACAGCAAGTTCAAATCCTTTTTTTATATCACTTTTTTATTGTATTGCGAAAACCTGTTCAAAATAGAAAAATACAAGATATGTTATTTCAGAATGTTGTTCAAACTCATTCGGAAACAGAGAGTGAAATCGATAGCGAATCGCTCAATGGAAAGGTACTTCGGCATAAAAATTTCCCAAAGGACAGTCTTCTAATAAAATGAACTAAAAAGGAAACATAATAATATGGACAATATTAATTCCGCAATACATTGAAATGCAAAATCTTATAACACTCGAAAGACTTTCTCAGATTTCAACGACGACTTGTATAGGTATCACTATCGAGAATTGAATCAAACGAACAACCAATTGCGTCGCTCAAACTTTACTACAAGTTATCGGCAATCACCACAATCAATATAAGGAAGGATTTAAATTCTGCTGATTATTCGGTTTATACAGAATCACAATTACCACAACTTGTTTCGCCACGATTCGTCATGTTCAAGCTGTTACAGCAGTGTTTCGCAACCTTCTTTCATGTATGCCCCATTTTTTAATAGGTGTATTAGTTATTGTGGCTCTCCCTACCTTCCCTCCTTGCAATTCTTGAGTTTTGTTCCCTGACAAAATCCTTAAAAGTTAGAAAAACAAAAAAGAAGTAGGAATTAACTTAAAACTGTTTAATATTCATAAAAAATTAAATACGTAATCAAATACATATTTCGAAAATTGTATACAGGTGTGGACATTTTTTTTATGTCCGGTGCCGTATTTACAAGAGTTAATCCGCTCCGCTCTTCTATGCCATGTTGCCAAATGTGCACGTGCTTGTCCTCTGCACATAATTCAAAGTCGGCGCATTAATTGTCAATGCGACGAATTGACAACAACGTGCAAACTCACTCTATTCATTTGATCTTATTGTTTCTTTCATTATCAACTACCTCCTCTTTGTTTTCCTGAAGCTGTTCATTATTATTTTCCATGGGTGTAGATCTGCCATCACCGCACAGACCGTTGAATCGTACCGGCGTACATTCACGATTTGCTCACGGAAGGTCTCGTAAGCTCTAGAAATGTTTTTGCGAGTATAAATAAGGTATGGCAAGACAGCAGCTACACGCAACAATGATCAACAGCGAAAAGTCCATGGTCAGCGATATTTTACTCCTATTTGCAACGACTGTGATATACTGTATAAAAACGAACTTTGTAAATGTAAATTTTTAATTGGACATAATCGGGAGTCTGGCGACTGTGGGGCGTCGACATCAACAAATTCAACCCCAATTCTATATACAGTTTAGCTCTTTCACTACAGAGGTCAAGTGTTAAACTTCAAACCCAATGGTAAATATGTGGTTCCAGCACATTTTACACTAGTGAATCAAGAATTTGGGAAGAGGTGTATAGGTGGTACTATACTACAGGTACTAGATTAAATAGAAATCAAAAGATTAATAATTCAACCTTTGGCCTACCAAGGTGGTACATTTTGTACCCCATACGTACAAAATTAAGTGTATTTTAAAGATTATTTTTTTAAATTTATTATCCTTCTACCATTGCCTCTAATAATGCTTTAAGTAACCGATAACGTCATAATGGGTGTATATACACTTCATATTTTTCAAAATATAATCAGTTTTGTTTCTTGGGGTGCACTTTGTACCCCGCTTGGATTTAGATGTACTAGCATTAGCTTGCATATAGGCATGCGTATTTCTTAGAGACATTGTCATGTGTTTGTAAACTTGATTTGCAAGTCTCACATAATAAGTGCCATAGTTAGTGCTAAATGCAAGAATTTTTTCTGCAAAAATCATGGTCCACAAAAAAAATCAATTATTGCAACAGTTGCAATACAAATGGCAACTGAAATTGATTATATATAGGTATTCTGCTAGCAATATTTCTTTGTAATAAAAAATATTTTGAATAAATTTGGTGTAACCAATTGCTGTTTGTTTATTTGTAGTAGATATTTTCGTTCAGAACTAAAAAAATGATAAAAACATATAGTAAAAAGCGGAGTACAATTTGTACCCCGGTGTTACGCGTTTCTTAAAGTTTGGTACCCCAAAGGTTAATGAAAAAGTAAAAATATCTCTGAAAATATCGATTTTAGGTATACGGCAATATTCATAAAAATGTAGAGAATTATCTTGCCAATTCAAAAATATCATAATATAGTGTTCCATTTGAAAAAATGGTCTTTCAAATAAATTAAATTTGCACTGGCCTAAAAAGCACCATGTATAATAAAATTAATTTTTGGTGGTCGTGTTGTTTTAGTAGGTACATCACTTGGCTACTTGTTAATTATGTATTTTTAATTAATTGCAATATTTAAGCACCAAATTTATTTGTTAAACCTTATGCCGACATTTTCGCATTAGATAAACTTGGCAACGCCTCATCCATAATGAAAATCCAGGACATAGCTGGAAAGAAAATTTTACGCCGAGTTAAATATGTATAAATATACAAGATGTTCTATTTAAATAATACTTTGAAGGTGCTCCGCTGTAGTGTCACCCTGTATATTTTAAAATATTTTTGTAATGTGCACATTTTGGCTGTACATCATTTTGAAAAAAAGAACTTCGAAATTATTTTAATACCATTATTGGACTTCGGCCCACTGGTGAACAACCCTGTATAATGTCTTTTTCAGTTATCCACATTGTAAATGAAATTTAGTTTAAAAAAAAAAAGTTGTTTTAATTTAAATTGGGGTAAGCAATTTACAGATTTTTAAGACCATTTTGCAAAACTGTATATTTACAAACATCCTGAGCTTATAGAAATAATCTTATAATGACCAATATAATACTGTTCAAGACAGTAACATTTGAAGTACCCTGTACGTACCAAACACCACCAAATTGTAGTTCAAGACACTATAAACCTAAAATTTTTATTTAGTCAAAAGAATTAAAATTACATTCTTTCAATATTAAAAAAAGATCTAGTTGTCAATATTAGAACACAATATAATAAATCAATAAACCCTATAAAAAGTACGGCGTTACATTCCGGCTTGGTATAACCCTCTCTGAATCAGGTACAGCGTGGAACAGCTTGGGCTCCATTTTGTCAATTGTCTGGAACTCGATAATGCTGGCAATGTTCCCACACCGGTAGCAATAGTTCGGTGCCGACCATACCGTCACAAGCTTCTCATCAAACATATACTTATACCCCTCGTGCACCAACTGGTGGGCCCTGCATATAAGGCTCAAGGAATTAATTTGCATAAAATCATGAGTGACCTTGGCCCCGAACAAGTAGCCAGCCCCACGGGGGCTTGTGGCCCATGTATCTATATCTTCCGGGTCCGACCAGACTAGATCACAGAACGCCCCTTTGTGGGGGATCTCTTGGTTGCGCTCCAAGCAGCGAATCTGATCGACCGTCTTTATTTCAGGGCTGAGGCCCCCATGGACGCACAGAATTTTCTCGTCAATCAATGCTGCGACGGTTAGGAGATCGAAAACACTACAACAATATTTCCAGGCGTTGATATTTCCGTATTTGGTAAGACATTCATCGTAAAAACCGTAAACTTGGGTGATTTGACGACTTTCGTGGTTCCCTCTTAGAAGTGTGATCTTGTGTGGGTATTTTGCTTTCAAGGTTAATAACCGGGTGAAGGTTTCCAAGCTGTAGTAACCCCTGTCGACGAAATCCCCCAGGAATATGTAGTTTGTATCAGGAACTTGTCCGCCGCGTCGGAATAGTTCTTCTAGATCATAAAACTGACCATGTATGTCCCCGCATACGGTGACGGGTGTGGAGACGGGTTGCACGTTTGATTCCTCTAGCAGGATTTCTTTGACGATGTCACACAGCTTTTTTAAGTCGTTTTCTGGTAGGTATTTACACTGTTTGGCAATGTCGATCCAATTGTCAAGTTCTTCCAACATGTTCTAGAAACCAAATTTGTTAACTCTATGCCGTAAAACTGAACTAAAACTTACGATTTGAAGTGAACTTCTGGCTTATGTAAGTAAAAATGGGCACTATTATGAAAGATTTGATGCTGCTAGGAATACTTCCTCGACATACGATTGAAACTAATATAACTAAAGAGGCTTTAAAGTTGGGTTTTCAAAAATTCTTTTAAATCCTAGCTGTTCTTAAGTTTTACTTCAGGCACTGCTTTAATTTACGCTAAAATTGCTGAAACACAAGAATTTGGTCATGACATGACTAATTGGTTCATTTTGACAAGCAAATGCCTTACCTTGTAATTTGTGACCCTTCGACTGCGAAGGGATTACCTGTATATAATGTATTGGTCGTAGATTATACTAAATAAACTGTTTATTACAAAAATTCATTGGATATGAATAAAGTACAACCGCAAAACCTACTTCTTTCAAATAATTTTTTGAGGTTATATTTAAATTACCATGGTTTATATCCGGCTACATCAGAAAGTATTTGCGCTTGATTACAAGTATACAGGGATTATCAAAAAGTACAACACGTGCATATCGAATAAACGGTTGGGAAGAAGAAATTAATTTATAACAAAAGAATCTGATTCAAATTAAACTTACAATATGTGATTTAGAGTAGACATACACTTTTGTTAGTGTTTTTTTAACATAAAGTATGACTCATAATAAAGTGTAGGTGTTGAAATATGAATTATATTCTATATATAAGTTGATGTCGTATAAGTAAATTGCTGAAGGTGTTCTCTTTGCATTTCAAGATAATCCCGTGAAATAATTGGTTCTTGGCTGATTCTATTGGAATTTATGTTATTTCATAAGTTAGTAAAATATTATTAATAATTTCAATCTGTTTTATTCGCTTTGTATTTATACCGACGTATTTGGACGTAATATATAATTTTATTGTTTTCATATACCGAGAATTTTCTGACAACGAAATAGAGGTAATTTGGATATCTTATTACTATGATAATTTTCAGTGGCGTACATCGCGGAAATCTAATTTAGTGTCCTGTCATCTATCAAGCAATAGGTTGTGTACATGATGTTCACAATTACTTTGCAAAATTTTAAAATTCGTACAGGTACATTCAATTAATTTATAGTTAGTGAATGAAAGAATTTTCGCTCTTTGCTGAATTATCTGTTAAGTAAAACCTTGTACATAAATATTATAGTTGCTAGCTTAACCTTTTGTTTGACAGATGACAGGACACTAAATTATACTTCCGTGATGTACGCCATTGAAAATTGTGATAGTAATAAGATATCCAAATTAATCCTATTTAATTGTCAGAAATTCTAAGTATGCGAAAACAACTGTGCAAATCGACCACTACTGGATGTTGGTTTTGAACTTGATGTTCTCTTCTAAAACTTCCGATAGCGGCGAATTTATGAGCTCAATTTGCTCATTCATTAAAGGCGTAGTTTTTTAATGATTGTAAATTTGAAAACCCTTAATTCAATTAACATTTTATTCGCAGAATTGTAGAAAGCTAGTTGACTATTAATAAACTTTGTTTTGTTTTAAAAACGACTTTGTATTAATTGTTTTGTTTATAATTGTGGCAATTTCTTTCCGGTATAACTATTTTTTTCATGAAACACATTTAATTTGGCGACTGCATGGCGCAGTAGATGGAGAATCCACCTCTCAACCGGTCGACCCGAGTTCTGCTCCCATTGTGGCCCGAATTTTAATTAATTCTATAGCAACGAGCTCGGTAGCCTAATGGGGAGAAAGGTTAAAGGGTGGGGAATGTTATACTCGTATATAGTATTACGTGTGCTGATCCGTGGGACGGGAATCATGGGGTTGCTTTGGCAACTTCATGATTCTTAAGAAAAATATTTAATTATTACGAAAACAGAGCAGACTAGAAACCAAATGCAACAGCACTTTTTTCTTTTAATTGCAACAATTTTGAATTTAGTCGGGGGCGTACAGTACATACTTAAAAAAAAGGGAATATACTCACCCCGCTACAACGCTGCTAGCGTCATATTGGGGCAAACATTTGAACAGTATTAGATGATCACTAATATCAGCGCTGTATATATTTTCATCTTAATAGCTGTCGTTATTGCAGAAATATGTGAAGTTTTGCATGATATTTATTATAGTTATTATTATATCTGCTATATAAATGATGGTATCTACCTTGTAATACGACTGTACAACAGAAGTATTACAAGAAGCACCAGCAGAAAGTTATCCGACCACATCTGAAGATGGCAAATGTGATTTTGCCGAAACGTCGTCAAGACAACCATCCCGGTCCATCCCAGGACCAAGAAGTTACTACGCGGAAGAATACCTGGAAGCCAATCACAGCATATATATATATATATATATAT
>JABXWE010018576.1:0-47285 GCA_014611495.1 Limonius californicus | reverse complement strand
TGGTGCGAACTTAAGCAGACACACTGTATATATTGAAACCCTAAAATTGATTATATTTAAATTAAGTTCTACATCTTATCACTTGCAATCAATTCTTTTTAATGTTCTTCCTTGTACAAACATATTTTTAATGTGCCAACACGTGTAATGTACATTTTTTAAATATATACGACAGTGGATTGCAGGCTTTACTGTTTCGCTTGAATATTGTTATTTGTCAGACATGGAACAAAACCTCCAATGTAGTTATAGATAAACGACTTGGGGCAGCATGTAAACCACTAATTATTAAACACTGTAAAAGAAACCCTGTAGGAATTTCTTAAACAGGCCAAACGTCCACTACAGTAGGTACCAAAAAATGTAGGCCAAGCATATACATCTTAATTGTAAATTTATGTTATCGAATCAATAACTATAATAAATAAACTATACGTTGATAACTATCGAATAATTATCGTGAATATTATGAAATTTAAGTTCAGCTGAACATACTGTATAAATATATTAGTAAAAAGGTGATATTTGGATACTTTGGATACTTGGCATTGGCACAAATAAGATTAGATGAACAATATTTTGTTTCACTTTTGCAGAAGTTGAACTCACCTTAGAGCTTTCATTGACATTATAGAAAATACAAACCCTCTGCCAAAACCAAAAATCTGTATGATCTTCAAATTGAATACTTCAAGAACAATTTGCTTGTTAGGGCGGATGATTGTTTACCTCCATACGTTTTCCTGGTTATAAAATGCAAAGTTCCTTGAAAAACAATCATACGAAGACCACATCCTGAAAATATTATTTTTCTCTCCGTTTACGTTCAAACTGAACCTGAACATGCCTTTTTTGAGTTGCTTTAAATAGAACGTAAATTAGCAATTAAATAATATTAAATATTGAGAACA
Source organism: Limonius californicus (assembly GCA_014611495.1). Taxonomy (NCBI): domain Eukaryota; kingdom Metazoa; phylum Arthropoda; class Insecta; order Coleoptera; family Elateridae; genus Limonius; species Limonius californicus. Next base: position 46,374 of record JABXWE010018576.1, on the reverse strand, counting down.
TAATAGTATATTATTATACGAGTTTCATAACGGGCTTATTGTAGCACGCGTGGGTTTGGGGCACGACGAGCGTAGCGAGGAGTGCTCCAATAGAACAAGTGCTACAATGCCCGTTATGAAACGAGTATAATATAGGTACTATTTTATCTACTTTGAGATACTTGTTATGTAGAAATTCAAAATTTCTGATAGAGAGTGTGGTTATGTATATTCGACATCTGACATTTGTCGTTTTATGACCAAAGTGAAAGCAAATGTCACCAATCTTAAAAACCAAAAAGTTACCAAAAACAGTTTAATAATAGAGGATTTTATTACCAAAAACAGTTTAATAATAGCCTCCATTATTAAACTGTTTTCGGTATCATAATGGACCTATTATTAAATCAAAGTAGATAAACTACGTTTTTACCACTCATCGCTAGAGCCGTATCAACGCCTGCTCGAATATTGGCACTTTCAATTGAATACATTTTGGTAAATATCTCCGTTATTTATCAACCGATTTTGAAACTTTTTTTGTTGTGTTTAGCATAAAGAAAGCTATCAGAAGAGGTATCATAAGGGGTACTTTGCTATTTGAAATTTTAAAGTTGGAGTCGCTAGGGCTTAGGGGTTGATAGGTGGGGGGTTGAAAATTACATCTCTAAATGATAATTTAAAAATAAAAATCGACGTGTCCAAGTATTTTTATGAAATATTTTTCTCAACGATTTTATAGAATTTATCCGTTACTTTTGGGAAGCACTGTATATCAATGGAGAGGAAAGGTTGTATTTCTGCAGCTTGTTGACTAGGGAAGTGCAACGGTGTAAAATTTTACATATACATAGTATAATGGTCATATTTTTATTATTACAGAAAATTCTTTCATAATATTGCCATCTGCATTCCCTATGAGAGTAATTAAAATAGTCATTAATACAGAGAAAGTAATTAGAAGTTGAACATGAAATACAAAAAAAAAAAATAATATTGCTAGTCATTTTTCTGCATTTGCACGTTACGTTTCGTAGGAATTACATTTTTTATATAATTTTCGTATATTTATGTTGCGGGAAACCGTTAGCTGCTCAAACACGCGAAGCAGCGTTGAAAGTGTATGAATTTTTTAGAAAAATTGCTGATAAAGGGATTGATATTCCGAAGAGAGTGGCTCTAAAATACTATTTATCGGAGGCAACGGGTGTATCTACAGCTTCTATTTGCCACATTTTGGCAAAGGCGAACAAAAAGAAAATATAACGGAAGACGTTGAAAATGCTGAAAATCAAGATGTAAGCAACTGAGAAAATCTCACATAACAAACCTAGAAGATTCAGAAATGTATGACATCATGGAATAATATGTATAATTTTCATAAAACTAGCAATGAACGAATAAAAATCAAGGGATTATTACAAAAGTTAAAAGAAAATTTTGATTTATAGGGCGGGACTGACTCAAATTATTAAAAAGTTAGGGTTTAAACAGCGTTCAACCCAAAATAATCGAAAGATTCTTAAAAAAAAACAGATAGATATAAATATCTGAGGACTACTTACATAGAAAAAATTAGAATGGACCAATTATTTATATGAATGAGACATACATACACAGCGGCCATACAAAGTCAAAATTTTGGTCCGATAATTCGGTATATTAACTTATATTTCGATGGTCGGCGTTTAATAATGTTGCATGCAGGAGAGGAAAAAGCATGGATTCGTGGATAACACATTATTAATTTTCAGGTCTGGAACAAAATCTAAATTATTATGAGATGAATTTTAAAAATTATGAAAACTGTTCGTACAATTAACTCCAAATTTGCCAAAAAACGGGGTACTCGTCATTAATAACGCTCCTTATCACAATGTTCATTTTAATTCAGCAGCAAATTTAAATAATTATAAGTAAAAAATGAAACATGATATTGTTGCACCACCTTGAATGGCAAAGGATCGTCATATGAAAAGTTTCACTTGAGTTCAGTTGCGCAGTGGCATATTTCTGTTATCTACAGCGGAGCTCATTCACTTACAGGACGCCGACCACTACAGATAGGGTACACTCTGAGAAAAAGTACGCGTTACTTGTGTTAGCAAATGGGTGCGAGCCCGTTCGTTTAATAACATGAGTGGGAAGTGGGAAACCGAGAGTAAGTGCATCTCCTTTGCTCTGCATGCTGTCTTGTTTCCTGTTCTGCACATCTCAAATGAAAGGTCTCATTTGACGAGTTGTACAACATAATAATTAAGAATAAACGCAATAATGGAAGTTCACGGTCATAGTGTTCTGTGACTACCACCGTATCAGCCAGAATTAAATGCAATCAAAATGATTTGGGTTACTGTATAATATTTTGTATCTTCAAAAATAGATATTTTTAAATTAGAATATACAAAACAATTAGCCGAATAAAAATTTAACTCTATTACAAAAAAAAGAGTGGAACAAACTTTGCAATCATGTAAAAAAGGTTACAGAGTAATATATGGAAAATTAAGTGTTTGTGGATATTACAACAGATTATTTACTAATTACTGATACTGACGGTTTTTGTGGTTTTAGTGATACTTCGGACAATGCATAGCAATAATTTTTTTATATTATACATTTAGCAATTGTATAAAACATGGAATGAATAGATGTTTATATTTATTTTATTTATGCAGTTCCTAAAATTTAAGATAAGATTCTCGAACTTCTTTTTCGAAATGTACGCGGCATGCAGGCATGCAAGCATTATATTAATATAATTTTTTATTATATTTATTTTATTGTGCTATTAATTGTAGGCTATATTTTGAGTCTAGTAGGAGTTCCGTATTCGATCAAACTACTACAAAAATGTAATTTGACTTTGATGTACGAAATTTCAATGAGACAGGGCCATTCTGCGGTATCTGTAACAATATACTTTGCGGTCCAGAAGAGTAAATAAAAAGAGGAAGTAAAAGAAGCAGTAGGAGCAGTAAAAACGCGACCAGAGGTGATCAGACAAGAATGATGGATGTGTGGTGGCTCAAAATGGTTGTTGAAAGAGAACATTTGCGACCGGCACAGTTCTTCTCGGAGCTCTAACCTAAAAAATGTGTCTTTGATGCTCTCGAATGTTCACACATCTTTCGAGACTCCTCGAGTCATTTATAATGCGCCCGCCTTATTGAAAAAACAGTCAGGTATTTAAACCGTGCTTTAATGTCAAGCTGCGTCTCGTAAAGGTACGCGAGCGAGCTCTGATTTCAGACTCTGTGTTTCTTTTCGCCTTTATTTCTGGAGAATTCCCCCGCTTTATGTACATTGTATTCCGCGGGGTTGCTCCTCTTAACAGCCGCCATTGTAATTCGCAGCGACACTCGATTAAAAATACAAACGAAAGTTATAAGTTCGATCGATTGCTTCTAGATTATTTAATAAAGAGGCTCGTTGGAGAGGACGTAATTTAAAATATTGAAAGGAGAAATTTAATTCGACAATATTCGCAATCTGTAGGAAATTAAACTTCTTATAGGTTTCTTTTCGACTTTTCAAGATTTTCGCTTCAACGGGGAATTAAATTATCGAGAGCGTTCAATTAGTGTGAAGTATCTAGAAAAAGATACCCAAAATCATTATTTTTCCTTCTTGATTAAATATGGGATTATGACCTCTAACGGCATATGGAATAATGAAAAGCACGGTAATAAAAGCAGCAATTTCGCACCCTCTCCTCGAGTTCGTAATAAACAAACTCCAGAAATTTAATACATTTTCAAACAGTAATTAAATAGACCACATCCTTACACCGGCACTTCAAACTCCATTAATAAAGGAAACAAGAAGGGCGTACTTTAAACTTCATAAATTCTCCAGGAACGATGAAATTATAATTACCTCTATCAGTATAACCCAAATAATTTTGATATTACTTTCCTAGTATGTCACAACATCCTTTCCACAGGAAGCAGTTAATTGGAAAATTAAAATTCTCATTTTATTGCTTACGTCGTTGTTGGAAAAGTCTTCAATTCATAAAAATATTAAATTTACGACTTTAGAAATGGAAAGGAGGGAATGCAGCAAAATTAGGTTCTAGCCTATACCTCCCGGGAAATCTACATGTAGTCGCCAAACTAAATTGATCCGATTTTAGCAAAATATTGAAGGCCAGGGAATATTTAAAAACCGTTGACAAAATGAACTTTTATAATGACCTGACAGTTAGACAGTTTTCTGGTTTCATGTATACGATGCCAATCTGCTATCTTCAGCCACATCTGAATCAAGAAAACTGTTTTCTCTTTCACTGAATTACCAGGATTAAAAATAAATATTTTTTTAAGTTCGTCTTAAATGTGTCATAATGTGCAATTGAAAAAAAAAGGTATTTAACAGCCAATAAGGACTTTAAACATGCAAACATAGATTTAACTGAAAGTAATGCAAAAGTTGCGTTTTTAAGAAATAATAAACGAAAAAAAGTTACGAATAAAGATTAAATTTTAATATGCCTTCCCTGTAATTGTTTTTTTGCTAATAACAATTAAATATCTGCGTTTGCATCTAGGTAGGCTACATTACAGCTGTTTGTATTCCATAGCTATCTTAGTAAACTATACATTGTTTAAATAAATTTAAAAAAAATGTTAGGTTGGTTCTACTAAGAAACTCAAATTAAACTATTTACTAATAAATAACATGCAGTTTTGCAATAGGTAGACTTACAATATTTATTACTTGTAATTTAAACAAAGTAAACACAGAGAGTGCCAAAATAGTATAATATGTTGACATAACAATAAATTCAACAAGAAAAATATATTAAATAGAAACAGAAAGAAAAACACTAAATAATGACGTATTAAATCTTCAAACTACCCTCCACCTTGTTGTTCACATAAGTCAATCCGCCGTAGGAGAAAATTTTTAGCACGTGTGGGGTGATTGACCTACATGATTCAATAATTCTTTCACGTAAATCGTCATAAGTTTCTAAGGAAGATTCGTGGACATCGTTTTTTGCTCTACCCCACAAAAAGAAATCTAACAAAGTCAAGTCCGGACTACTTAAAGGCCAATGATGATTGCACCGCTTGGAAGTGGTCATTTTAAAACCACATACGCTGTCTAATATAAAGGGGAATGTAAGATATAAATGAATAACAAGGATTACAAAGATTTTATTGAAGCTACAAAGAATCGTACATGTCGCCATTTTCGTCACTTGTACTACTGTGTCAACTCCGACCACTGACGCGCCGTGGAGCTTGCGCAGAACACTACAGGAATATCTCCGAAAAGTAGATCCATAACATTTTCTAGAAAAATGTATATACACATCACCATCTAAACTGCCCTCAAAGAAGTGGGCACCAACGATAAAGTTGTCAACGATTACCACTTATTTACAGCAAAAATTTTTAAAATTTTTTTTGCCATACCTGCAGTATCATCCTGAAAATTGCACAAGGTTAAATTTTGAAGCTCTATATCAAATCGTGTCTCCACTCGCTTCCGCATCAACTGGATCTCGTTAAGAACATAATAAAAATTTTAATGCAGAAAACCTTAGTCAATAATTTTTTATAGCGTGCTATTAAATTGAAGGCATATAAATGCAAAAAATCATATAAAGTAAAAGAAAACATTTTAGAGCCATTTCTATATCGTTTCAGATAATTTCTTCTCATTATTTTAATAGTAATTCTGTATCTGTTGCTCATGTCTCAACTTTTCCTTATCCAAAAGTCCGTTGTACTACATCATGGCCTCTACGCAACAGTGCACAAAAGTGTATATATTTCTACGTATGGGATTTTCGTACGGCATTTTTAGGAAGGTAATCCCGGCTGGGGTTATTAACAAAGTATTCTTTCCATAGATTGTGGACTCGGAAACAAAATATTTACATGCTAGCTAGCACGTGTGCATATTTACAACGTTCAGCACTTATATGTCGGCAAAATTTATTTATTTTATAACAAATTTGTGTTAGCTGAAGAATAATTAGCGATATGTTTACAAACTAAATTGAAGAGCAAGTGATTTGTAGAGTTTATTGATGACATAAAAATACTAACCAATAATAAATAGCACTTAAGTGTTAGAAACTACTACCTTGTTTAGCAAAGTCATACATTGTAAAACTGTTGACCTTAATCATGATTTGTAATATTCAGTACTCACTATACTTCTGTTAAAAGGGTTCTCCGATGTAATTCATAGTGCAAGAAGCACTTTACATACCTACTTCTTCCGCTTCTTCTTCTATGTATAGGTCAATGGCCCTGTTAATTAGAGAAATTATATAGGTTGACAAGTAATAAGCATAAACTGTATGTTTTTGAAGAGTATTTAGTGAGGATAAAAAATATTAGACAACAAAAACGATCTGATTTTCATTGTTTCATTAAATAAGTGGTTGTAAAGATATCTGATAACATTAGACTGAAGGTGTAATCCAAATGTAGTACAACAAAATTAAACATTCAGATTTAGCTGCCAAAGGAAAGCATTTTTTTTAATTTTAAAAGGTAGACTCTTAAGGTACGAACACAGAGAAAGCAGGTTACTCAGCGCCTACTTTCAGCGCCGAAAACCGGCGCTTATTTGTCATCGCAAGCGTACCCAATAAACGCGGGTTATTTGCCAGTTTAAAAGCAACTTTTATTCGACCAAGATGTCTAGTTCATCTTCAGAGGAAGATTTTGTGTTAGTGGAAAATATATTTCTAAAGATGCAACGAACGAAGCAAGGGATACATCCAGTAAATCGAGACTGAAAAGTTTATGGTGAATATCACCATTTATTCCGTGGTGTAATTCGCACAAGCAGCCAATCCTTCCAGAAGAAAGACTGAATGTGTCTTGTCTAAATCTGTATTGTTATTGGAAACCTCAATATCTGTTTCATTAGCCTGGCTCCATAATCACAGATAGTTCCTCATTTGCAAGAGCACGTTTGATGCCGACAACAAGCGACCAAGAAGTAAAAATTCATTCCGGTAAATACTCGGTGCCGATCGGCGTTTGCAACAAGTTCCGACCTGCTTTGTCTATGTGCGGGAACATTTAAAAGCACCCTTAATTATTGGCGCTTATAGGCGCCGACTGCCAGTAAGCAGGCAACCTGCTTTCTTTGTGTGCGTACCCTTAGACTCAGATGCCGAGTTCCCTCAATTGCTGAAAGAAATGCTCAGTTCGCGTACTGCGCAAAAGGAAAAAAGCATATACTGAAGTAAGATGTATTTTCTTCAGATGTGTCTAAGATATTATGCAGTCTAAGAATTGGGCAATATATTAATGATCAAACGCCGATTTTCGGAAACCGAATATTTCTATTTGCAGAGACTGCGAATTGCGTAAACTGGGAAAGAGTAAACCGCGGCTTAATCAAATGGTATAACACTCAAATGCCGCTTTCCGGCTTTATCATCTGCCTTCATAACCTAAAAATTGAGTAATTGTCCTTGTATGCTGTATGAGTCAATAAGCTTAATACCCTAACCTAACCTAGCCTAAACTAGCCTAAGCATTTTTGGGGAGGTGGTGATATCCTTTATGGATTAGAGCAAGCTAAGCAGTGAGGGAGTCACGCAAAGGCGCATATCCACTAAAACTCCACCTCTACTTTTCGCGCGTTAAACTGTCTCGGAGCTGTTTCCATATTACTTCAGGACAATAGCTATCTGTTTGTCCGTTATCTTCTGTTGCCACTTTGCACACATCCCCGTTGCCCCGCTAATCTTCTGCCCGTCTTTGTGGTCTCTTAGAATTCTCTCGACTCAGGTATCTGGGTTTACATCCCGTAGTTCTTCCCTCGCAACACTAAATTTATCACATCTAAAGATGGCGTTTTGTGGCATATCTACTTCGTCTCAAAAGAAGCCGTAATAATTTACTTCATTATGTTTTCTTGCACACCATTCCTTTACACTAGTCACTAGGTATCAACCTTCGGGTCCACGCACTTTTCCTGCCTCTTGCCAGAATTCCTCCCACTTATTCATTATGTTTTCCCTCGCTCTGTTTCGATCCTGTCTTCCTTTTTCTCTCTATGTAGTCTACATTATTCTTCGACCATTAACTCTGTAGGTACGATTCCTGCTATTATGAGAACCGCATCCCTATAGAGATGGTTTTATGCACACTACAGATTCTTATTGCCGCTGATATTTGTATTCTTCTTATCCTGTGGACTTTAAATTTCTTTTGGAGCGTGTTTCCTTAGGCATGTGCTGCATATAGTATAATTGAGTTGGTTATGCCACATAGAAATCTAGGCTTACTAACTCCAGGACCTCTTACATTCGGTATTAAGTTACTTAGGACTGCAACTGATTTTTCAGCTTTCTCCGTGATCGTTTCCACGCATTCACCAAAAGACAGGTTACTGTTGTTGAATATTTCAAGGTGTTTTATTGCTTCCTTTATTTGTACATATATTCCTTGTGCCGTTATTCTTGGGCGATCTATGTTCCGCCTTCTTACCAGCATAACGACGCTTTTTGCGGTGCCAGGTTGAAGTGATTTTCTGCTAGCCAACTTCCTACATTTCTTATCGCCCTTTCTACCTTACGTTCTAGCTCCTCCTTAGTTCTCACAGTTGTTGTAATCTCTTTTACATTTTCTGAGCTTTACATCTTCTAACTGGTTTATTTTTAATATGGCATTATATATTACATTCCACACCGTTGTAACAAGAACTAATCTCTAGGGCACCCGCATTTGTTGTTTTTTGTCTCTCACTTTCATATCCATCGTCCAGTATTATCCATCTATTATTGAGATAGCTGCCTATTCTTTGAATGTATTCTTCAACTCTTTGCTTCTCCAGGGCCTTCCATATCTTTGTCCAAGATGCTGCGTTGTAAGCATTTTTATGTCAATCTTTATGAGTAGGCACAGTTTTCTGGTACTCCATGTCCCAGAATTAGCTTCTTTACCGATGGTGACTACTCTGAAATCTTCTACGGTTATTAGGTTGTTCTATTTTGATGCTTCTTCGATTATTTGCGGCAGTTTTTATAGCGTCTACTGTGGTCCTCCACTCTCTGAATCCATATCGCTCCTGCTAGCTAGACGTTTTCATTCAATCTGGCTACTATGAACTGCTCTACAGCTTTCCCATACTATCGAGCAGACAATAATTGTTTTTTTTAATTGTGTTATCATTTTCTTTATGCAGCTGTATTATCCTGGCTGGTTTCAAGATAGATTCCTTCCATAATAATCTTATTCATTACTGTATCTGGTACAGCTTGCAGTATTGTAGCTTTTTCTTCAGTCTGCTAGTCGCTGTTTTCAGTTATTCCATACTAAAAATTTCAACCATCTACACTTCTTTCTCTTCCCAAATAACTTTTTCTTGTGTGGGCAATAACTCCTAAATAACTTCACGCAGCTTGAGACTTCTGCTAACACTACTAAACCTTTTTCCCTAGATATCGACATCAATTTCTTCGCATAACTATTTTCGGTGCTCTTCTTTAACCTACTAACAATTATTCTCAGTTCTCTCCTGGCCTCTCTATACTTCTGTAGTCTGTCCTCTACTACATGAGCTTCATGTTTATTTACCCTTGTTGGTGCTCAATTAGACATACTATACGGAGTTGTGCCGTTTCGTGATTCCACTAGTATACTGGTATTTATTTTATTTGGATGTGCTTTCCCTGCTAAAATCTAAGCATTCTCCCTTTAGGGTGTTACTTAATTCTTTGGCTGTGTTGGCCTTATTACTTATGTCTTTTCTTCTGAATTCTTCCATCAGATCTCGTGTTATCAGATTTCTACTAATCCAGACACTAACCTAACCGAGTCTTCAGTATTTTCACAGTGCAATACAATGAAATAGTCAAATAGGGAAAACGTGTTAAATCTGTCCTGAAGAAAGTGAGACTATTCAGTTCATAAACTGAATTCATCTGGGGAACTCCTGCAATTAACGTATTTTATTGGTACAATTTTCGAATTGGTTATTTACAAAGTGCACAATTCTAGATCTGTGCAAATAAACTTGATGAAAAGCCGAAAATTTCTACCATCGGTACTAGAGCAACCAAAGACTGCACAGTTCGCAAATTGCTTAAAATTGGCTGCTCATCTGCCGATGTCCGGCAAGTGTTATCATTTATACAGTTCTGGAACTGAGCATTTATTTCGGCAATTGCACGAATTCGGCATCTGAGTCTGACATATCTGCTGATAACCCAACTTGTAATAATATCTTTAAAAACTAGCATCAGTCTTTTATTTTTCTAAACCTTACCAGAGGGCCTTAAACAACAAAACTATTGCAATCACTTTCGCAAATAGTGTTAAGAAGTTCGTTATTTCTTTGTTTTTGTATATATTAAAATCGACTTGCCACGCTAGACAATGTAAAAGTTTCTGAACATCGTATTTTACGCATCTTATTCAGAGTGTGGTGGTAGCTGAGCTGGCATAGAGCTCGCTGTCAAGCAAAACGTCAATTACGGCCTGGGATCAATTCCCCGACATTACCACGACGGTATACAAAAATCTTGTACTGCAACCCACCACACACAATTCCTCCATCCAGTAAGCAAACGTGGGGTCGCAATGTCGCTTCTCTGCAGTTTCAGTCGTTCGGATTTGACGTCCTTCTTGCTGCTACCTTAGCGGTAGCTAAGACAAGAAGCACGCGGCAGTGAAGGGGGACTGAAAAGCTGTTGATGATGATGATCATTCAGGAAAATTATCTTAAAATTGCCCTCATTACTTGTTGTCTCTTAAAGTAGCATATTCCACTTCATAAATAGAAAAATTGTGTTAAATGACAATTTTCTGTCTACTCTGGAAATCTATGGTCAATTTACCCACATGCTCATCTGATACTATAAAAAACACATTTTTTAGTCACTATATACAGGACCTGTCAATGTAAAATTATAAAATATAAGGGAATGAGAACGATGTATTCTTTTCTTAACGGTATATCCTACATCTAACCACGGTTTATTTATTATTATTTTTGGAATGCTTGACATAACATGCAGTGTAGCCAACTGGTTTAGCTACCATTAGTATAATTAATAATTAACCGTGGGCTAGAGGTTAGCGCGTTAGACTTCTACCCTGAAGGTCGTGGGTTCTATTCCCAGTACCGGAACATCAGATTTTTAACAGCCGTTCTCCCTCGCAAGGCAATGGCAAACCAGCGAGGTATTCTGCCTAGTAAATCTTCTCTGGAATAGAAGTGTTAACACTTCCAGCGGTTCGGAACCCACGTTAAGCTGTAGATTCTCTATGTGTGTGGCACATTAAACGCGCAACACAGGCATAGGGGAGAGATAAAGTAAGAGATAAAGCACTCGAAGAAGAAGATTTATTTGTTATTTCTATTGTTTTGTCAATTTACCATAACATCATTATCAAGCTGCTCCCTTGGCTAGTTGAATTTCGAGGGTGGCCAGATTTTCATTTCTAGCACCCTCAGTGTTTTCATTCTGCAATGTGTTAGTCGGGCAACAAATAAATAGCTTAAATTAAATTAATCACAGAGCCATTGCGAACTTCGTCTCGCCCAGAAATAATCAATTCCAGTCTTGAAACGAGAAAATTTACTACTCCGAGTGAAATTTTCCAGACTGTAGAAGATAAAGAACTCGCCACTATTAAATCGAATTTAAGCCAACCACGGCCCTATGCATTCAAAATTAATTTATCCTACTAATAGTTGTTATTGAAAATGAGTGAAGCTTCTAATTTGTACTTGGAGGTACACATTAAATAGAAAAATACGAACACCAGACTTAAATAGGAAGAATTTCATTACTCCCAGAACATGTAATTGAAATCTATTGTTGTTCTTTAATCTAACCCGAAGTCTTGTCGCTGTCGCATGAATGCTCCTTTCAATTGCATAACAATATACGACAGGAGGGATATTGAACATGCAACGTAAACTAGATTATTAAATTTAAAATTTTGCGCAATATTCGAATAGAGAGCGTTTTTTATTGTTACGTCTTGTCTAATAAATTAAAGAAATAACTGCAAAAGAAATAATATCCGAGCTGGTTTTATAATATACCGACCACATCAAGAAACAAAATCAGTATTATTAGCATCCCAAATCTATTTATATGTAAATTCCACCCGTACTTCAGTATTTTTCATCGTTTCCTTTCTTAAGACGGTACTGATGCTGTTGTTTTAGAGTAATTCCGGTTTATAATAACGACGAGGGGCCAAAAAATGAAGCAATTCTGTGTCAGTAGACAAGAGTTACACCTTGGCGTCGTTTCCCTTTAATTTTGATAATGAAGGCTTTCAAAGAAAATTGATTCGTTTAACGCGAATTATATTCGATTTTGTTCCTCCTGAATGCTGAAAATTAAATTAGCTACCTCTTCTTCTTCGTAATGTATAACGGACAATCTGGCATTACTACCCTGCGTTTCTCTTTCATCATTTAATAAATTAAAGACGTTTAGTTACACATGCCCTGAATATTAACAAACACAAAGTTATAGAAAATTTATACAAAGTGAAATTGTTACATTTTAAAATAACACTTATCTTGTTAGAGAAAACTTTCATATATTTTTCAAATAAGATATAACTAGTTATCATTGATATATATATATGATGATATATAAATATTTTAAATACTGTCTGCTGTAATTACTAGCACCTGCAACAAACAGATATAGTCAGATGATCGTGGTGGCCATTTCATGTAAATCTATATGTATGGTCCGGATAGTGGATGCACATTAGATTTAAAAACAAGGAAGAATATATGAGTATCTCATATTCACTAATCGTTTCCTTATGGAATATTTCAATATCATTCCTGTGGAACTATTTCTACTGATGCCATTGTGGCCTTGTAAACCTACGGTAGAATATTTAAATTATGCATCTGCTGTTCCTTATTTCATATGAGTATCTCATATTCACTAATCGTTTCCTTATGGAATATTACAATATCATATCCCTGTGGAACTATTTCTACTGATGCCATTGTGGCTTTGTAAACCGTCAGTAGAATATTTAAATTATGCATCTGCTCTTCCTTATTTCATATGTGTATCTCATATTCACTAATCGTTTCCTTACGGAATATTTCAATATCATTCCTGTGGAACTATTTCTACTGATGCCATTCTGGCCTTGTAAACCTACGGTAGAATATATAAATTTTGCATACGCTCTTTCTTATGTTACAGGTGTATCTCATATTCACTAATTGTTTCTTTATGGAATATTTCAATATCATTCCTGTGGAACTATTTCTACTGATGCCATTGTGGCCTTGTAAACTTACGGTAGAATATATAAATTATGCATCTGCTCTTTCTTATTTTATATGTGTATCTCATACTCACTAATCGTTTTTTATGGAATATTACAATATCATTCCTGTGGAACTATTTCTACTGATGCCATTGTGGCCTTGTAAACCTACGGTAGAATATTTAAATTATGCATATGCTGTTCCTTATTTCATATGAGTATCTCATATTCACCAATCGTTTCCTTATGGAATATTACAATATCATATCCCTGTGGAACTATTTCTACTGATGCCATTGTGGCTTTGTAAACCGCCAGTAGAATATTTAAATTATGCATCTGCTCTTCCTTATTTCATATGTGTATATTCACTAATCGTTTCCTTATGGAATATTACAATATCATTCCTGTGGAACTATTTCTACTGATGCCATTCTGGCCATGTAAACCTAAAGTAGAATATATAAATTATGTATCTGCTCTTTCTTATTTTATATGTGTATCTTACATTCACTAATCGTTTCTTTATGGAATATTTCAATATCATCCCCTTGGAACTATTTATACTGAAGCCATTCTGGCCTTGTAAACCTACGGTAGAATGTTTAAAGTATGCATCTGCTCTTCCTTATTTCATATGTGTATCTCATATTCACAAATCGTTTCCTTATGGAATATTACAATATAATTCCTGTGAAACTATTTCTACTGATGCCATTCTGGCCTTGTAAACCTACGGTAGAACATTTAAATGCTGAATCTGCTCTTGCTTATTTCGTTCACTTAGGGAATGTTTTAGTATCATCTATATGTAATTCTTCTCCAATTGTGTAATTCCTATTTTAATTATTCTTTCCTTCTTAGTTATTGTATATAGCTTATTTTATGTGTTATTTCTTCTTCGCTAATGGTTCCCTTATGGAATATTTTAATACCAGCTCTATGTAATCATTGACCACTTCTGTAATTCCTTCCATGGACAATCTATAATTTGGTTTTACATTGCGCTTATGTTCTTGTTTAGTGCTTAGAACTTATTTTATATGCATATTTCGTATTCAATATTCGTTCCCTTATGAAATATTTTATTATAAACTCTAGATAATTGCTTCTCGCTTCTGCAGTTCCAATTCGTTCTATCGCCGACCTATACCTGCGTATTTCAATTGTGTATTAATTTTTCTTTTTGTTTCTATGTAGAGTTGTGTAGAGATTATTTTAGATGAGCATTTATTCTTCAGAAAAGTTCTTTGAATGGAATATTTTCATATCGACTCTATGTAATGGTTTTCCACTTTTGTAATTCCTTCCATCGCCGACCCATACTTGTGTATTTAAATTTTGCTTTGGTTCTTGTTTATTGTGTAGAGCTTATTTTATATGCGTATCTCTTCTTCAGTAATCATTCGCTTATGAAATATTTTAGTATAAACTCTATATAATTACTTCTCGTTTCTGCAATTTTTATCATAGCCAATCTATACTGAAGTAATTGTTGTCCACTTCAGTGTTTCTTCCATGGCCGACCGATGCTTGTGTATTTAAATTATATATTAATTCTTATTTATTGTGTAGAGCTTGAGCTTTTTCTATATGCGTATTTCTTCTTCAGTGATGGTTTCATTATATAGAATATTTTGATATCAACTTTAATTACTGTTTTCCAGTTCTACAATTCGTTCTATAGCCGGCCTATGCTTGCATATTTTAATTATGTATTAATTCATTTTTTTGTGTTTTGTAGAGATTATTTTAGATGTGTATTTATTCACCAGAAATATTCCTTATGTGGAATAGTTTCATATCGACTCTATGTAATTCTTTTCTACATTTGTAATTCCCTCTACCGCCGGCGTGTGCTTGTGTATTGTAATACTGCTTTGGCACTTCTCTATTGTATAGAGCTTATTTTATATGCGTATTTCTTCTTCAAAAATGGTTTCCTATATGATATATTTTAGGATCAAGTGTAATTAATATTTTCCAGTTCTATAATCTGTTTTATAGCCCACCTATGCTTCAGTATTTAAATTATGTAGTGGTTCTTTATTATGTAGAGCTTTTTTATAAGCGTATTTCTTCTTCAATAATCGTTTCCTTATATGGAATATTTTAATATCAACTCTATGTAATTATTTTCCACTTTTGCAATTCCTTCCATGGTCCACCTATGCTTCAGAATTTAAATTAAGTTGCTGTTCTTCTTCATTGTGTATTGTGGTGGATCTACGCTAAAATTTTTCTTTTGTCGTACTTATTTTTTAGTGTTTATTTTTATATCCGTATTTTAGTAATCATTCCCTCGAGGAATGTTTCAAACGTTTTCTACTGATGGAATTCCCTTTACGGCCATTCTATAATTGGGTAGTGGATGATATGTTTCTGATGCTGTTTGTTATTTAATGCTTAGTTAATACGTGAATTTTTTGTTCAGTAATATTGTTTGATGGTGGAATAATTGAATATGAGCTCTGTAAAAATAAGTTAAATCACATCTGATTCAATTATATTTATATAAATAATAATTTGGTATTGAATTTGTTCATGCGATTTCAAGCAAACGAATAAAGCAAAGTTTGTAATTATGAACACTTCGTTGTTATATTTGTATATGCGGTTGAGAAGGATTCGATATTACCTAACAATTATATTAATTGTGGAAGTTTCTTTCGTACATAAGGAAATATTGTTACATCTTATTTATTTTAAATAACACGTGCTATGCTTGTTTAGAGAGTCAAATATGGGACGTTCTCTATACGCTGCTATTACAAATAAATCGATTTATACAAACCAGGGTGTTAGTAAGGGTAGCTTATAATCTATAGATTATTGTGGAAACTGTTCCTTTTAATACATTTGGTCGACACTGTATTTTCCTGGTTGCAAGCAGCTGCTAACGAAATTATGAAAAGCAATATGAACACAAGTCCAGTAAATGCACATCCGGCAAACGTCGAAAAAAGAAAACATACTCTTCATTCTTAATAAATAGCAACTACAGCATGTGCTGAAAGCAAACAGTGACTCTTCAACTAACTTCATAAGTCCGTGTAATGAAACTCGAAGTGAAGAAGTTTGTTACGAGAAAAATAAGTGGAAAAAGCTTCCAAACACGACTACACAATAAAAGAACTTATGTTGAACATTTAAAGTACGTATATGTGGGTACGGTTAAGAATTTGCATTTTCCGCTGCAGAAAAGTTTAAATCCCTAAAGTGTTTACTCAATATCTGGAACAAATGCGATATGCAGGAAGAGATTTCCATCTGCACTCGCTCAATTTTAAAATTGAAATGCGCGAGATTTATTCTCCGACGGATCTTTTAATTGATATTAGCGCCGCCATAAAAGACCGCGTTATTTGTATAAAATCGAAACAATACCTAATGCAAACAACCGGAGGAAATCTAACAATGGGTCGCAAATAAATTCAGTGTCACTGAATAAGGCTAACAATGGTCTGATTGTTCTCCACCCTCGAGCACAACAAGAGTCAACGTTTCGGCCTCCCTCAGGACCTCGAAGGACAACGGGGAATTGTCACGGCAGCAAAGAGGACGTGTTTGACATATGGACTCATATAAGCGCGTCTGTATTCGAACATAGAAAAACTTTCTGTTTTTGATGGAGTGATGCAATTTTTTTGTGGGGTAGTCATAAAACGGAATGAAATCGATGACCGTGCGTGTGCTATTCGAATGCTAATGAAGTTATTCTAGGTTTGGGGCTTATCGATACGGCGAGCTACGTCAAGAACAATCTCTAACGACTTACAAACAAGCAGAAAATAGAATCCTTTTGTGTTCCATTACGACCTGTATCACTCATTGCTGATTGCTAAGCGGCTAACCCTCTGTTACAAATTAAGCTATAAATATTATTAATCTCTAGAATGGTTCTTGCGGTCGGATATAAATAGACTGCTATTTATTTACTTTTAGTTATACGAAAATGTAAATATTGGGGTTAATAGTTTTCGAATCCATTTTTCTGTTGTTTATGTATACAAATGGGTTTTCTCTTATTGCTATTTTTAGCAAAATGAAGATTTTTGGCCTATTATGTTTATGTTACGTTTCTAAGATCTATCACCGACCCCTGATGGATTTTCAATTGATGAATTGTATTAACTAAAGTTTGGGATTGAGGATCGTTTTGATGTTAGGCGAAGCACATTTCTTTACGTTTCAACGCTAGTGTTTGCCTATCTTAAAATTTTTCTAAATTAATGCATTTTCTTTAACACAACATTATACTTACATGACCTGAGTTGTACGAAAACCCAATTTTACTATTACATTGTAACACATATAAAATCATAAAGGCATTAGAGTTAAAATTATTGTGTGAAAGGCATGAAACATACACATATACCATGTTTATCATTGCTTATCGTTGCATCTGGAATATATGAGTTTTAATGGAAAATACGAAAAGGTAGTATGTTGCGTGTCTGGCTAAATGTCACAGTAAATGGAAAGATTTTAAAATTTATTATAAATACTGCTGAGTGTTGTCGCCTTCCTGTTCCCAGTTGCCAATGTCTCCTATTCGCCCAATCTCCTTCTTGTAGATGTTTTTCAGACTTTTCTTTAGTTTTACCCTGTCTCCATGTTAGGCGTCTTCTTGTTTTACTTTCGGTTATTGACCATCCGTCGTATCTCCTGATTTCCTACATGTTTGGTTCCAGATTTTCTTGCAGATCGATCTTATAAGGAAATCTATCTCAGTCGATAATAGTTTTTTCTCCAAGATCTTGTTAATTTACCATACTTCGCAGCTGTATGAAAAAGCTCTCTTCATAACCGCTGCATATATGCATTTTTGATTTTGTTGTTATGCTTTTCTGCCAGAAAACTAAATTTAAGGCACCATTCTGACATTAATAATTCCTTTACTTTTTCCGGCATCGTCAATTTAACTCCTAAGTATATTTAGTTATTACAAATATTTATCTGTTTGCCATTCGCCATATAGATGTCTGGAATTGGATCACCTACGCACATACACTAAGTCTTTTTAAATTGATTATCAGTACCCAGCTGGATATAATTTCCTGACCATGTATTCGATGTCGTGAAATCTTGAGCGAGTACTATTTGGTCGTCTACGTAGTGTAGTATGAAAAGCATTCTCCAATTGCCCATTTCTCAGTATTTCCTTCTCCATTGATTTGCTGATGCGTCAAGGTATATGTTAAGTAGAATTGAGGACATACGGCAGTTGTAGTTCTCTCGTTAATCTGAAGATGGGTGATATTAGTGAGTTCCCAATTTGTGTTCTTGGTATACCGCTTTTTTGCTTTCATTACTGATATATCGATGGGGCATTTGTCTAATTCCTTGAATAGATTTCCCATAGGTAGGAATTACTATCGTATGCGTTTGCGAGATCTACGGATTCGAGGTGGATTTCTTGCTATTGCTACGTGTTTTCCTATGAGCCATGCCAAGTAAAATAAATTGTCTATAGATAATATAGTTTGGCCTGCCCGGAATCATGCTTATTATTCAATCTGATATATCTGGTAGTCATAAGTTATTAGCTGTGATAAGATTCGTCTATAGAGTCGACTAAACATACTATAGTAATATTGATATATAGTAATCAGGATAATTATGTACGCAGTTTCCATAATATAAATGCGTTACGGTGATAGCGTAGCAGTTAAAGCCTTTGCATATTATAAACAGAATGATTCAGCTAAAACATGTAAAATTAAATAGTGAAACACTTCCTAGTTAATTCTTATTTTGCAATATACAAATTAAATGATTTTAGTTTTCTATTCTTAAACTAACATAATTTATGTTATGTTTTTTCATATTTTACTTTTCATTTTTCTCTTCTTCATATTTAAATGCAATCTTACCCACTCAAATATCGTTGGTCATGTGGCGATTTTTCTTAAATTTGGTAATTGGATCTATATCCTGTGGATCAATAGTGCTGTTGATTGTATTGCACCTTTAATGATTGCTTGGCCCATTGATCTCGATAATCAGATCGTTGTCGATGAACCAAGTGTATCTCGATGAAACGGTGACTTCAATAGTCAGGAATTGCCGAATGATGCTCAGCTTTGGCGATGTTTGTACTCTGCTGGGCTCTAATCTATCATCGCCAGGTACATCTGCGTGCGCTTTTCGAAAAATTCGTTTTTACGAAAAACTACTTAACGCCGCACATCCTACCGACTGCACCAGTTAGGATACAATGAAAGAAAAAAATGTTTTTAAACTATTTTGCTTTTCAAACACCAAGGCAGTATAAAATGTTAGTACAGGGATAAACAATAGGTCATGCAGCAACTCGTGGAAAATTAAGACTAAAAGCAATTCTAGATTACCCACGTTTGAAAATAAATTATTATGCTACTCTACGAGGTAGATATCGTTATTTTTGAAGGAGTCATCAGTAATATAATTTAACTTGCCAATCGTGGTACAATATAAGACTAAAACAACTCGTTTCAAATTTGCGAATAGATAACCGGCACATGATTCTGCTTCTAAAAACTCATCACAACAATTGGAACCCTTAGTATACTGATTACGCAGTTTTCAAGATCGTTCTCCTGTTCCTGAGTTAATGGGATCCTTGATTATAGAATATTACAGTCGATTTCGAACGCGAGAAGATTAAGCTTTCCTTTTATATATTCCACTGAATTAGTTGAATCAATGGGCTGCGTAATACTTTCTGTTGGGTAAGTAATATCCATCACTATTTGGTAACTGTCTGGGAGATGATCTTCTTGCACATTATTCCTTCTTCTACGTCATCTGTCAGTATAAACCATTTCCACATTGGCTAGTATTTTCTGTGGAGCAATTTTTATCATTTCTACCTTAAAGCAGGACATCAGTCTTTTCAATATTAAGTATATTTTCTCACCGTTTATAAGGTTGGTGTAAAATTCAGACTTCCGTCATATCGCCATTTTGATTTAAGCAAGTTTAAGAATCGCCACAAGTGACTTACTCCCATTCCCAATGTGTCAGTTATCTTAGTAAAACTCTGTTGCTGACAATCATTCAAAAGTGAATCGCTTTTGTTCCAGTACAACTTATAGGGTGCGCCGTCAGAATGATAATCCAGAAACGTGCACATGCCTATTGAAATATACATTTCTTGTTAGAACATATTCAAAAACAGGAGTTTTAAGAGCATTTTTCAGAATAGTTTCTACAGTACGTTTCAGTGGATACATTGACTCAGAGTTTTCTGAAATTGTTTGTAGCCAACGGCAAGATCTGGATATTCGCAAAGGTATTCTTCTATACTGAATACGTCCATACTCCGTGTATTTTGGGTCCGTTGCAAAATAACATGCGAACATCTTTTCTGTTAAAAAGCGTACAGTATTTCTGAAGATCACAAATAACAGACAAATTATAGGAAATATTATTTCTTCCACAGAAGAATATGTTTGACAGTTAGTTTTAGTTTTAATATACGGTAAAGACAAAAATCAAATATTGTAAGTCAAATCACGAAACGGTGCTCTTGTTAATTTCAAGGAAATTTGCAAAATATTTCATGGTGGTTAGGAACTCAAAAACGCAAGAATAAAAATATTATTCAACATGTAAACTTGTAGTGGTAGGTTATAAAAACTTTTTTTATGTAATTAATTCAAACAAAGGAATCGCTGAAAATTGAACCAAAACGCTTTTAAACTAAATAAATAACACGAGGATTAATTAAATCCTTTGAAATATGGACATGTAATATTTTCGTTACACAAAACAAACGAAATAAAGTTTTAGAATCCAGCAATCAGCGGATGTTTTTCGTAAAATTGCCTTCAGCCTTGTGCAATTTTAATAAACTAAATATTTTGTTAAAACATGGGAGGTCTGTTGTTGTACGAAAATATGGAAATTCTATTTATTTTTATAATCCGGAAAAACATTACCAGTAAGACTTCCGGCGAGTTTATATTAATTTGGACCAATATTTGAGGAATGTTGTTTTACAGCCATTACCACTTCAAACGACCAACAAGTTTGCATAATGGTGAATAAACAGTGTTTATACAAAATTAATATTAACTTATCATTCAATATAAATCACAATTAGCTAATGTTCGCTACTATGTTAATCAAACCTGTTGTGTTTACTCTCAAGTGCATTTTCAATACACTCATGGGTTGATTAACTGTTTGCCGCCGATTTATGATTGATAAACTTCACACTTTTGTACTTACATGTAATAACCAAAAATTTCTAATTATTGGTTCTAATTATTTAAGGTCCATCATGGTTTTTCGAATTATAATTACCTTAACAAGTGTCTTCGTCAAGATATACCATTGATATATTTGTTTCATAGATGCTAAGCAAAACCTACAATTTTTTGATAATACTAGAAATGTGAATGGATATTGTTCCTTTCTAATTCCTGGCATGTTTCGACCGTGTAAAGACAGAATAGTTAAGATAATTTCAGGGCTGGTAGTACAGTGATCAACAAATATGCCTAAGGAGATATTCTATTAAACAGGTCTGGAAATCTTTAAAGATTGAGATATGGAGTTTACCAATTTAAAAAAGCAGTATGTTGGCTGTATACGAGGTTTGCTCAGAAGTAATGAGAATGAATAATTTACTCTCTATGTGGCAACCCCGCATCAATGTGAAGGGGGCTGATGCGTTGGGTAACGTCGTAGGTAAACTGCTGCACCAGTTTGGTCTGCTCGATGCCGTATTGATATTGTTAAAATTTCTTCTTCTCTTTTTTCAGGTCAACAGAACTGCTTGGGAATAGCTTGTAATATTAAGAACAGCATTTGAGATGATTTGCTGTGTCCTCAGCACACGTTCTCAAATAGCCGAAGGCGTTGAAGATAATCGCTCATCGAAAACCGATGAAAGTGTATCTAAAGTATTAGCAAAATAGACCGTTAATTGTGAGGATGATTGCAGATAAGGTAGAAATTGTAAAGATTCTGTCCATCGCATCTTGACTAACGTGCTAGCGTTAGGTATGAGAAGAATTTATACAAAGATGGTGGCTAACAATTTGTGCAATGAACAGGAATAGAATCGCTTGTCCATTAAGGCGAAATTATATTTCTCACTTTGGATGTACACCTGAGATGAATCATCGAAAGTGTAGATGTACAGTGGAAGTGTTTTTAATTACATGTTTCGCTGCATTAATAAGGTATACTATTTAAAAATCACAAAATGAATTGTCTTGAAAATTTCATCCACTTGACTAATCCAAAGTAGGACTGCGCTCTACTTCATTCATTATGAATGAAGTGAAGGTGAATGCCAATTTACATTTTTCCATGTGGATGATTCATCCAAGAGGTGCATCCAAAGTAACAAATATAATTTCGCGTTTAGTCAGGAAATTGTGGATTGCTTGAATATCGATCCAAATTCTATTCCCAGAGAATTTCCAAGAGATGGATCATGGGTAATTGAATACGATTCTAAAAGAGACAAAGCGCAGAGTGGCATACATCATCATCAGTACGACCTATGAATGTTCACATGAGTAATTCTAAAATGAAATCGGTATTCATCGTCTTTTCTGACTGTCATGGAAGAATTTGTACCACAGTGTATCAAACCTTTTTTCTGAAGCTCCTTAGGCATTTGTGAAAAAGCTTCGCGTGTGCGACCTGATAATGCCGCTTGAATTTGACAGCACGACAATGCCCCCAGTCACACTCTACTGTCGTTTAAAGAATTTTTAGTAAAGAAAAGAATTCATGTGCTTCCACATACGCCCCGCAATCGAGGTATGGCTGATTGTGACGACCGTTTGTTTCAAAATATTAAACAGCAGTTAATAAGCGATTTACAGCACATAATAATATTTTGGCCATAACATGAGGGGAGAAACATACCGATTATTACCGCTAATTATCCAGGGCAAAGTGTACGGAAAAATGGGCCCGGGAAGACGACGCCTTTCGTAGCTAAAGAACCTCAGGCAATGGTCTGGAATGTCATCTATTGGTCTGTTCTGAGCGGCAGTAGATAAAGTCAAATGCGCTAGTGTGATCGCCAACGTTCTTGAAGGATAGTGCACGAGAAGAAGAACACAGCACATTAGGCAAGGTTCATAAAGCAACGACACATATTTTGAACATTCCAACGGAACAAGTTTTACAGAATTATTACTAGGAATGGTAAAACCGGTGGAACAATATGTGCAATCTCAATGAGCATATTTTAAAAGATATGGTATTAGTACTGTAGGAACGAAAGGTAAATTCATCAGGGGTCCCTATTGAATTCTATCTGTCCTCATATGTACTGCAATAGCATAAAATAACAACCTTCTGTCAACCTCTGCTGGTCAAACAAAGACCCTTTTAGTAATATTAACGGCATGACCTCACTTAACTAAAAACAGGTTAGTTGTTTAGTTTTCTATTGTATAACTAAAATAAAGGGTTATAAATTCACAAATAACAATCAACAACTGCATTATTCAATAAATTTACTAGAGGTGTTGGAAATAAGTGTCTTCTTCGTGTAAACACTAAACAACTCGTCGTTCCATATTTTCGAAGACGCGTATTTTAAGAAAATATAAAGACGCTTCACGAAGGAAGTGCGTGTTTTCAGTGCTCCACATTCGCATTTCTTGAGAATTCACGTATCCGTTTAAGTAAAACCAAGATTCATCGGAGGAAAAGGTCAAGTCCAAAACATTATTATCGTTTAAATATTGAAGAAACTACTTACAGTATGAAACTCTTCTGTTGTTATCTGGAGGTAAGAGCTCTTGACACATTTGTAATCTGTATGGATACATCTTAAAATCATGTTTTAGAATAACAAGGCAAGTACCACAACTAAGATCAATTTTTTGAGCAAGTTTTTGAATGGATTTACTTGGTTCATCCTTCATTAGAATTCTGACTTCTTCAATTTGTTCTAACAGATGATCTACCAGTTTTCCGTTGATGCAATACTGTAACCGTTTCTCTGGAGGTCGTCACAGTACGTTCTACTATATAAAAATAGTCGTTCTCTAATACTACTACATAGGCAAATTTTGCCATAAATTCATTTAAGCAAGCACGTGCTGAATAAATACAATCACTATTGTTCGACCGTTTCCATTTCGAAATAGTTGTGTTCTTGCAATAACATTTTTAAATATAGTTTTTAATTTTATTAGTCAAGTAATTATTACAACTATAATAATTATAAAGTGCACGAATACTGTTAAATACAATAACTGTCACTTTCACAGACAGTTCATTGTTTTGTGATGTGAAAATACACATGACTTCAGAATTCCATAGGTATCCCTGATGAATTTACTTTTTGTACATACTATCGATAAACCCAAAAAATAGTTTAAATTCATTAATATTATTATTTGTGGGACAAACCTGGTATTAATGTAACTACGATGACAACAGTAAACGGCTAATCTAGCTAATTTTGTCTATGGTCACAGATCTTTTCTCGATAATGACTTGGGTTCCATTGCTCTAGCATTACCACGTCAGTGTATAAAAATCTTGTTCTGCGACTCTCCAAAAACTGTCTCTAAATTTCTGTCGTTTGGATTCGACGTTACACTATAGGTTTCTGTATTTCTACCTTAGTGCTGGGGAGAAGCACGTGGCAGAGAAACGGCCCAGAAATGCCCAGCAGTGGAATGATAGGCCTGGGAATGAAAACGGTTAAGTGACGCTTTAAGTTGGTTAGAATGCGAGTCATCTAGTCATGGACACATTGATCCTTCTACAAAAAAAAAGAACTTTTCAATAAAATCTGAATGGGAAAAAGTTTGAATTTACCCCTATCTTGTTCTGTTGGCTACCCTTCACATGCGAATTGTTTTCCTTTCGAAGTAGATGTTGCTCTGCAATTCTGTTAAAGGGACTCCATGTTAAGGCTGTGTTTATCGCCTTCAAGGACTTCCTCTACCTTTTCACTAATTTTAGAATAAAATCTAGGGATCTGAGGTTTAAACTAGATTTCCTCCAAATCAATATTACTAGGCTAACACGATAACATTTTTAATAATTTTTAACTAATATAGGAATGAGATACAATACTTTCTTGTTGTTACTGTAATGCAAATGTATGAAGATGATATTTTATAGTAAGTTTTGTTTATTAATGTCTAGGTAATAGAAATCTATGAAGAGTATCTGCAGATATTTACTTTTTTTAACAGACCATCGTCGATATGAGGAAATATGATTGAAACCACATTTTATATTTTATTTTCTATTTTACTTATTTGGTTTGCATATTCGACATCTTCCACTTACCCTTAGAGATAACTCTTACTTTAGAAATATAACTGGATAGATTACTGAAAATTAATTTAATAATACGAAACGGCTTTTGTGATTAAAAAAAATGCAAGCTATATCCTAACGAGGTTATCTCTTTATTAAATTGCAGATCCTACAATACGCATAAAAAGTTTGTTTTGTTTTTTCCAAGTTCTATTATACCTACATTTTCTTTAGACAAAAAGTAATTAATTTCTTTACAAAGTCTGCCATGGATTTTCGTTTGTCAGGAATCCAGGCCTTTGAATAGCACAGCTGGGTTATTATCTGTAAGGTGTTCTGTAATTTCATAAGCTTAGTTAGTACTGTCTGAGTATTTATCCTCAAAAACTTTAATAACCAAGTAGATTTAGAGTTTACGCGGTAGTTTTACCCGCTGGTGATGCCTTTGATGTTGATGAAAACATGATCTTATGTTATATCTAACTATGAGTTTGTTGGAATTCTATTTGAAGAGATATAGCGAAATGTTTACCAATAAAATATGGATATAATACACAACCCGCTACACAATGTCCGCACATATGTTTTTAGGTCTAATGTACGTCTTAACTTACCACAGAGTTGGCCATACACATAATTTGATATTTTGAGTACTAAGTAATATCAATACCTACTGCGTTAGAACATTGCGAACGCCAGAAAAACTATTGCTGTAAAAATATTAGTTGGGTAAGGGTTGAAAATAAAAAATAATTAGACCGAGAAGTTACGCAGGTGTATATGTTGCCGAACTAAGTAAAGAAGCGAAAAAACATCGCAATCGTATAAATCGTGTTGGTATTGTAAGGAGAGTAATTGTTATACAGTTAGTTTTATTATACAAACAAGTTGTAACAATATATTTTCTACCAACTCTTTAATTAACGAATATAATAGCATATCTACAAATCACATAGCCGTTTCAAAATCACCTATCAAAATCAAAATAGGAACATCGACTTTTCAAATAACATATATCATGTGCTAACTTGTAATACTGGCGTGTGGGTGCGATTATACATATAGAAAGATGCACCATGATTGTATTATCGACTGCGAAAGATTAATCAGAAAAATAAATAGAATTGATTGGATTTGTGCAAAGATGGAGGCACTCTTCCAGATTGACACCATAACTTTTAAAATCCCTATCTATACGGAAAAACCGATACTGACGATGGCAATTTATAACTCCAAGCCATCGAAACGTATCGTTCGATAGAAATTGTCGAGTTTCATAGCTTTTTCTTTAATTTTCCGTTGAATTATTATATTGTCCATTTTTCATGTGATTATGCTCCTAAGTTTTTAAGTCTTAGGAATAACATACAGGCGGAACACCAACATTAATTCTGTTGATTGCAATAAATGTTACTTAAAATAAGCCTTATTTAAAGTATACACATGCATCACTTTGATCTAAAATTCTAATTCTGAAACATTGTTTTAGTGTCCTGTTAAATTTGTTAAATTGTTATTCTCCTTTATCTACGCGGAGATAATTATACAGTGCGAGCCTACTAAGACGAATCAGTTTGATATCTCGGTCATTTGAAATAGTACAAAAGTATTTTTTGATCGATTTTAATAGGTTGGGCCCCCAATGTATAGGCGCTATCAAAAATATTTGTTAACTATTCAGATGGGGTTAAATACTTTTTAGAAACTGCTTAACAATATTATTTTTTCTAAAATTAATACTGTTACTGGTAATCGTCGCAGTTTTCCTATAATATTTAAATAAATGATGTGGATTTGGTCTGTGAGTTGAAATTAATGCGGTATTAACGTAAAATCGAAAATATGGCAAACAACCATCTAACTGACATCACATACCAGCGAAGCAGAGCTGCGCCGATACTGTCTTTCCAGATACTTTTAAATGCGACATTTCGCATTTTCAAATTAATTTGTGTGAGCGGTTATTAACTACAGTAATTAGGGCCCTTAAGTCAAATCAATTTAAAAATAATTAAAGATCCCTCTTCGCGAAGTATCACTATTATACGTAATAATGACATCGCGCCACGAAGTTTGCATGAGCTGTTCTTATGAAGCTCCAAGCTCACGCATTGAAAGCCCAGTTTCACTTTAACCTAATATCGTTTATTTAATAAAAATAATTTTATTGTACTATTTGCCAACATTTCGTTAATATCTACTAGTAGTAAGTTGGCATTTTTGATATTAGCAAACCCGATAAAAACTGGATTAGCAAAGGAACTGCTAATACGGCTATCATTAACAAAAATTTAAATTAATTTTAAAAACTGTAAAAAAATGTGTCCGCCCGGGAATCGAAACCGGGCTGACCGCCTTAAAACCCAGCGCTTCAACACATCAGTCCATACAGTCTCTTTGCCGTAGGATGTCATTAGTATATATAATAGTCATACACAACAAACTGGGCTTATTAATTATTTTAAAAATCGATTTAAGAACAAGTTAACGGCTTAATGGCTACCGTCGATAACAGTTGACACAAACTAATTTGTATATGCAAAAAGTCGCATTTAAATCAAGCAGTCTTAGTCGACCTTTATTCATAATTTGCCAGTCTACACTTGACATTTCACTTAAACATTTTCTAAATAATTTAAGATTAAAAATATAAATTATACCAATCCCTAAAGACATTTTTCCTAACTGTAACATCTTGAAAACTACATAGCACTAATAATCTGCGCTATCCCTTAAAGAGTTTTATTAGATTATACAATTTTATAAGAACCCTTCTTGAAGAATAATATTTTGAAATTTGAAAATCTTTGGATACGTTTTTTTTTGATTTGATGATTTGCAGGCATAAAATTTAAAATTTAAAGATTTTATATGTATATATATAAAATGCAATTAAAAACATAACCTTCGGCTTCTATTTTCCGACTTTTTTGGAAAATTTTGTGTCTAGATGATGTTTTAAAACATTTTTCCATTAATATTTTCGGTATAAAATAGCCGAAAAGCGTAAAAGCAGAAAGCTATAGCAAACTACAAGATCAGAAGAACACAAACGGAAATTCAACAAGGTTACTACAGAATTAAAACAGCTGCTCCTTAACCTAAAAAACCATGGAATCTAACAATATTTGAAGAACCTGGCGCCCACAGAACCCAGTGATTATTCTCTGTGGAAAGCTGTACAAAAATTATATAGATCACAATAAAACAGTGCCACCATAAGAAATGAAAATAAGAGATGGGCGAGGAACGACAAAAAAAGTTGATGTTTTTGCCAATCACCGGATTAATCAATCACTTCAGCCCTTCCCATTATTCTCCACTCCAGAAGAAGATACAGAAATCCACAACTATCTTGATCCACCCTCCCAACTTTCACTTCTTATCAAAAATTCAAAACAAGTGAGATAAGATCAGTTATCAAGAAAGAAATCGACAGCAGAAAGTATTAGAAGGAACGTGCAAAAAGTGCCTAGAAGCCATTACACAGATTTTTAATGCTATCCTCAAACTGAGTTATTTCCCTAACCAATGGAGAGTAGCCCAGATCATAATGGTCCCAAAACCAGGAAAAGACACATGCATTCCATCATCATATAGGCCCATTAGCCTACTGCCACCTTTAAAGAAGGTATTCAAAAAATTATTCCTAAAGCGCCTGAAGTCAATATTGCAGAAAGAAAATTTATTCCCCAACCACCAGTTCGATTTCAGTAAACAACACACCACAATCGAACAGGTCCACAGAATTGTAAAAGAAATTATCAACGACCTGGAAGGAAGAAGATATTGCTCGGTCGTCTTCTTACATGTGAGCCAAGCGTTCGATAAGATCTGGCACGACAGGGTTTACTTTTTAAACTAAAGAAGAACTTGCCTCACAACTACCACCAGATCGTCAAGTCATACCTTTCTAATCGCTATTTCCTGGTAAAGCATCAAGAAAGAGTATACAGGTTTACACCCGATACAATCAAGAGTCCCACCGGATAGCGTCCTGAGGCCCGTACTAGACCTAATATTTACAGCAGACCTTCCTATTATCAGACTTACGACAACGGCCACATTTGCGGATGATACCGCAATACTTGCGTCATACGTCTACCCTGCTGGAGCATCTAAAAACCTACAAATAAACCTGACCAAACCTAAGGTTGGCTCAGGAAGTGGCGGATAAAGGTAAATGAGACCAAATCAAACCACATCGCATTTACCTTGAGAAAAGAGACATGCCAGTTACTTTAAACGCACAACCAATACCGCAGACCGGCGATGTGAAGTACGTCGGTATACAACTTGACAAAAGACTAACATGGAGGACGCACATCTTCACCAAGGAAGTAATTAGGGTTGAAGCTTAACAAGTTGTACTGTCCTAATTTATAATTTCATACTTAAGCCGATTTGGACTTATGGGCTTCAACTCTGAGGATCCGCGGCGAACTCTAACCTCGAAATTCTGCGAAGATTTCAGAACAAGGAAATATTCCAGAACAAGGTGTTAAGAATTATAATCAATGCTCCATATTATGTGCCAAACTATGTCATACATAGAGACCTTTAAATGCCTACCATCCAAGAAGAAATCAAAGTGTGAGTATAAAATATCGTGCCAGTTTAATAAGGCATCCTAATATACTAGCCACACAACTATCAAGAGATCCAAAAAAAGCTGATCCCAGCGGGCTGTGGAATGAAAAGTCACTTGTTTTCTAGACTAAAGGAATGTTTATAATGTCAATTTCAGGTTAAGTTGTATTAGCTGGAATTAAATAACAATGAAACGTCATTTTTAGGAGCACAAATCTTTTATTGAGCAACAGTAAAAGAAATTAATAAACCTGAACTAATATAATGATCACAACAAATGTTGAAAATGTCTTCTCATACCTTCAAAAACATTTTGTAATAATTGAGGTGAGTTGTTAATTTCTTGACAGTATTCTTCAATTCTAAGTTTCAGTTCGTTTAAATCATTAACTGGAGTTTTAAAAATGGTGTTTTTCAAATAGGGCCGTAGAAGAAACAGTAATATTACAAGAGCGAGGGGGCCAGGGTGTTGCAGTATTCCTACTAATGATTCGGTCATCACAATATTCGTGTAAAAAATTAATTGTGTCTGCAGATGCATGATCTGTTGCGCCATCTTGTTTCAGAAAACCATCCCGTAGCTCATCATCGTGAAGTTCATTTAAGAAAGGATGCAATAATTCGTTCCTGTACCTTGCGGCAGTTAGCGTGCCTTCGAAAAATATTGGCCCAATTAACCTACGACGACTCATTCCAACCCAGACTCCTAATTTCTGTAGATGAAGGGAAGCTTTAATTGTAACGTGTGGATTCTCGCTACTCCAAATCCGCATATTCTGTGAATTAACATACCCATTAAGGTAAAACCAGGCTTCGTCGCTAAAAAAGATTAAATTTAACTGCTCATCATTGAGATTATCCAAAAACCAACGACAAAACTGAACTTTTTTTGAACAATCCTGTTCTAAAATCTCCTGAACGGAAATAAATCGGTAAGGATGCAGATGCAAAGCTTGTCTCAATATTCTGTGGCATGTACCGTAACTTAAATCATCAACTTGCTGGCGTAAATGTCAAATTGGTGTTTTTGGAGCCTCGTCAATTCGTTGTCTTACAGTTTCAATTAAAGCAGGTACTATCTTCTTTGGCCTACCAGACCCTTCTTTCCTTCCAACACTTCCAGTTTCTCGAAAATTGCTGACTAAATTCTTAACCAAAGCATAAAATTTTCGGCATGTAATAATTTCATTGGGATACCTCTCTCGGAATTCCACAAAACAAGAAGGAATCGAATAGGTCCATTCTCCGTCAACCTGAACCGTTCCGAAAGTAAGATCCACTAATGAATGCTCTTTGAAATGTATTAAAAATCATTTTAACAATCTGTCAGATTCGTATCAAAAAAAAGAAAACTAATTTATCTGACATCATAAACATTTAGTCTAGTAAAGACGTGATTTTTCATTCCATAGCCCGCTGAGGATCAGCTTTTTTGGATTTCTTGATATTAGTGAATAGTGTCGTGTTTGCAATCACTGTTAGTCTCGTCAAATAAGCATGTAGTTATGCGAGTGTAAGAAAGGAAGGTGTTTGACTGGAAACATCTTCACGTGTCATTATTTTAAATAGTCATACCAATTACTTATTGTCTAATTAGATAGATTGAAAGAAAATAAATAAAAAAAATAATATTACATCAACTTTTTTGGAGACACTGGAATGACATACAAGTAATAAATAGACTTAGATGTTTCTATCTAAAATATTTTAGACGCAAGCACGGAGTAATACCTACAATATTATTTGATATGCAAAACAATATTTTGTAACGTTATCGTCATGGATCATAAATAACAACAGTATGTTCACCTTTAGCAAAATATTTCATAAATAAATGGATTCTATGGATTTACGTTTTATTAGGTATCATCGTAAAACTAGATCTACCAAATGGATTCACAATATTTTAAGATATTTTCAACAAATGCATTTATATTTTATATTTAATGCTTTCTTATCTCCTACATTTTACACAACATTTCACATTTTTTATGTGCAATTATATCACTTTAAATTCCTAGAACGAGCATAAATTTATTGTGAATCCCTTAGTTTTTTCGCACGCCTCACCCTAGTGTAGCTCTGAAATGGAGTGGCTCTCAGATTTACCGATTTGCAAATCCTTCCAGTAAGTGCGCCACTGCAACAGGTCTGCTATTATACGAAACGGACGTTTGTGCTTAATTTTCCTTAATTAATGTAAAGCATGTAAAACATTTCCATATTGTTTTCCGCGCCTTAATATGCCGCATAACAGCCACATTCTACCGTAGGTAGTTTAATGTTGTTTCCTTCTACCTCAATTTTCTATTATCTTTTATGTAGGTAACTACTTTAACTGAAAACTGACGGACAAGCGAGCTGACTTAATACGATTAAAGGCGCTTTCATCTCCACGGCTTTGTCTTTTCACATACATAAAATTAGACGGCAGGACATCCGTGAGTTTTTCGGGCTTTGTAATTAGTGAACGTTAAAATTTAATACAGGCTAACATTAAAGTTTGTCATAAGTACCTTATTGCGCCTAAGCCTTGATATATTATTTATTAGCTACAGGTATGGTACTAATCGTATAAGTGGGTTTCTCCTTTGTGAATACTGAATTTCTTATAAATGCCTATTCGCGATAGGTTTCCTGGACTTTCTTTGTGAATTTGTAACGAGGTACTATTTCCTCTGCTTTCGAAACTTGTTACAAAGGGGATTAGTTGCAAGGTCGTGGCTGAAGTTACAAGAAACAGAAACGATACCCTGTATTTTCAAACAGACGTACCCGAGAAGCACCGAATTACTTTAATTAATTAACGTTCATGAAAGGTGAAGGAAACGAGAACGCAAAATAACTAGACTGGCTTTGTAATAAAACATTTTGTTAAGATTTCTTAACAGCAGAAACTTTTACAGGGAACTTCATTAATATAATTAAGGTGGTTTCGTTACATTAGCATTATGAGCTCTGTTAGTCGAGCGTGCTGAAAGTTTCCTCGAGCTAAGTTAAGAGAAAAATAAATTATTCGATTCCAGAAAAGACGCTAACGCGCGATTTATTCTTGTGTTTTCTTTTAATTTGCGTTATGTTCGTTAATGCACCACTATTCCGTTCTTTCAGAGCGGCGAAGACTGCATTTGCGAGGATAAGATATCTACGATTGGCCAAAAGTGGCAAAGTTTTAACGAGATAGTAGTTTCCGAACTCGAACTTAGCTCGTTTGGCTGAGTAGTACATCCAAGATCCTAGTTATCTTCGGGCACTATTTCCTGTAATGTCTAATAAACGCTACATATTGTGTATTTTCCGTACAAATCCCTCACCTGTATATCCTTACACTGAAAGTGTCTATACAAGTCAAAGATAATTGGTTGTTATACATGCAATCGGCTTTATTAGCGGATCCGTGTATTTGGTAGTTTCCAAACTTTGCATGTCATGAATCTAGATCTTAACTACGCCAACTACTGCATACAAGGAAGCATAACCGATGATTTTAGAATCGATGCTAATGTAAGAAAAGCGAAAACGTAGCAAACGAGGCATTAACACTCATCAGAATCGCGATTTTCAGCTTTTACAAGCTCAACACAGTAATGGAACAAAAGTATAAATGAAAGAAGTTGCATAAATGTCTTTTCGACACGCCATGTGCGTGTTACCTTACCTCCTCCTGTCCTATTTTCTCCAGCCGAATGAAATTATAGCGAAGGAAAATTATTTTTATACAGACAAACGTCCCATTTTGGAGATGTGCCCTGATATCTGGAATTAAAAATAATTTAATATTCTTTTCGTGGGCAAATGGGGTTTACCGCGCATTGTGATAATGCAGGTGGGCGGGTTGTCGGGGGGCTGGCTAGTGGTTATGTTGTAACCACCACCCGAAGTTGGCATGACCGAGGGCCGTTAACAGGAATATTCCACATCAAGGGAAACAATTAATCCAAGCTAGGAGGCTTTTCAATTCATGCTGTGCAGGTCTGTTTAATCATGTTCTCGTGTGCTAAATATCAAAATAATTGGTCGTATTTGTAATGAAACAGTTCATTCAGAGGACATTATGGCTAAACAGGCGTCACAAATCGTCATCGCCACGCACACAATCGCTTACTATTTGCTGCTGGCATTTGGATTATCTTGACGTTCTAATTTTTACGTTTGATCTTATTCCTAAAAAAGTGTGTTAATTTATCAAGGTAAATGTTTCGTGAAAGAATTATAAACATTAATTCGGATCTTAATCAAGTTAGTAAACACTTTTTTCTGAACATTTGTATATGTGTACATGACCTTATATGTCCCCATGAAACGAAGACCTTATATATGAAATAGTTTACAAGTAGCTCGCAGTTTCGAAAATCTGCTTATTAAAAAAAATACGATATGAATCAACTGGGATGAATTATTTGTGCGTGCTCTATTTGCCACCGTGAAATAAGCGCTAAAAATGTGAATGCCGCCGTCATCTTAGCGCGATCAACTGGTGACCGCCAACTGCGCTCTTCTAAAATTGAATTTAAGCGCCTAATCTGCTACACGAATGTGAGCGTTACAAATTAAAAATAATTTGCTCATCCATGTGCAAATAATTTGACACCGTTATAAAAATATATATTAAGAAAATGAAGGAGCTGAATAATTTGGTTTTACACGCATCTGCACACCCTGTACTGCACACTTTCAGCTGATCTCTGCAAAGCTAGAGTCTGGGTTGGTTAATTGAACGTTATAGAAATGAACATTATGGATATTAAGATTAAGAAACCTATCTAGCTGTGATTGTTTATAGCACGTCAACTAAGCGCCATATAAATAGGCGCTTAGAAAATTGTAGGCTTCTGTTACTCAAGCCGATCCCACAAAAGTAGATTCAGGAAAATATACGCTAAAG
This sequence comes from Limonius californicus, assembly GCA_014611495.1. Classification (NCBI taxonomy): domain Eukaryota; kingdom Metazoa; phylum Arthropoda; class Insecta; order Coleoptera; family Elateridae; genus Limonius; species Limonius californicus. The sequence goes on along the minus strand of JABXWE010018576.1, from coordinate 11,430 downwards.
AAGCCTGGCCTGGAGCTGAATAATTGGATGCCGTATATATTCGAGCGCGATGAACTGCGCACCTTCAATGGGTGTTCGAAAAACTAATATCTGGTTTCGTTAACTGTGGGCTATAAATGAAGCTTTAAGAAAGTTGTACGACTTGACATTTGAAGAACTCAAATAGAAATCATAAAAGCAGACGCTGAATAATTTAGGTAAGGAATTCACTTGAGTACGATTGTGAATAGGACGTCAATAATGCGCCATATAAACAAGCGCTTAGAAAGTTGTAGACTGCCATCATCTAAGTGCACTCAAGTGGACACTATAGAAGTAAGTTCAGGAGAATGTATGCAGAGTAGACATTGCTACATCGTGGAATGATCATCATGTCCTGCCCGCAATAAAAACACATACTAAAGAAACTAAGTCGGCGCTGAATAATCTGCATGCCGTATTAATCTGGGCGCAATAAACTACACACCTTCAATTGGTCTACGCGGAACTAGAATCTGGTTGCGTTAACAGAAGGTTATAAAAGATACATTAAAAAGCTGTCATTTGGGAACTCAAATGGCGGTCATGAATGTACACGCTGCAGAATTCAAGTAGGGAATCCATCCGGGTGAGGTTGTTAATAAGCCGTCAACTGAGCACCATATAAGTAGGCGCTTACAAAAATGTAGACTTCTGTCATCTAAATGCATCCGAGTCGACATCGTATAAGTATATCCAAGGAATAGTGTTCAATAGTTGTTGCAATATAGTAAAACGATCATGGCGAACCGCTTGCTATAAAAACATATGCTCAGAAAACGAAGTTGGCGCTGAATAATTTGGAAGTTTTATATATTTGGACAAGGTAAAACTGTACAGGCCCCCGCAAAACTAAAACCTGGATGCGCTAAGTGACCACTATAGAAAAAACAATATTAAGAAACCGGTGTGCCCTGTCATTTAGAGAAGTCACGTTGTAGAATTAAGTATCGAATACAACCTGAGGGCGGTTTTTAATAGACGCTTTGAGACTTCTGTTATCTGAGTGCATCTAAGTCGACATCGTGTAGAATAATTTGAATACAGTAGTCATTTAGGTATACTACAACGGTCATAAACCACTGGTTGCTATATATATATATATATATATATATATATATATATATATATATATAATACATGCTAAGGAATCTAAGGAAGAGCTGAATAATTTGGATACGGCGTTTATCTGGGTGCAATTAACTGCGTACCTTCAACTGATCTCTAATAATGAAATGCGGGTGCGCTATTGTCAGCTCATGAAAGGAGCATTAAGGAAACTGTGTGAACTGTCACTTAACAAACAAAAATGGAGATTTTGAAAGTAGATGCTGCAGAATATAGTTGTACAACGTATCCCAGTGTGGTTGTTAATAGAACGTCACCCAAGCGCCATCTAAAAAGTTCCCCAAAAATTTGAAAATTTCATTCATCCAAGTGCAAGTGTCAGTTTGATTCTAAATGTAAGCGTAGAATAATATAGGTACCATAAAATGATCATAGTCAAGTGACTGCCATAAAATGTATGCTACGCATATTAAATAGGCGCTGAATATACCTATTGCATGCATGACGGTGCGGTTAGTTGAAGACAGTCAATAGGGTACTATATAAAGAGGCGATTAGTAATCTGTGGGATTTAAATGTCACACACTCATCTATCCGCTGTAAATTAGGCACGTCAACTAGGCACCATAAAAAGGACGACAATGAACTTGTGCGTCTTCGTCATATAATCATCTAAATGTTCCTTAACGGACATTGTAAAAGTACGTCCATAGAATTTGGATGCTAGAATCATCTGGTTATAGTAAATCGGACACCGACAACTGCCAGCCATAGAAATAGGCGCTATGAATTTGTGCGCCTCCGTCAGTTAGTCATCTGGGTGTTCAACTACATAACTTAACAGTAGACCCTGATTAAACACAATCAAGTTTGATATCCGGTGATATTGATGTTATCACTAAAGTGGGCACTGAATAATTTCTTCTCCTTCCACGAGTAACCACAATTCTCTCTCCTTCGTAATAGAGCTGGCACCCGGATTCGGATTTTCGGATATATGGATTTTTTTATGCGAAGATGCGGATTTTGTGAAAGCTAAAAATCCGATATTAGGATTTATCCGGATTTCGGATTTTAGGTTTAAATTCTGATTTCGGATTTCTCATAGCAATCCGGATTTCGGATTTTACACAGCGATCCGGATTTCGGATTTCTCACAGAGATTCGGATTTCTCAAAGAGATCCGCATTTCGGATTTCTCACGGAGATCCGGATTTCGGATTTCTTACAGAGATCCGGATTTCGGATTTTTTTTTAATCAATTTGGATTTAGGATTTCGGATTAAATATGCATAAAGAGGTTTAACTGCAGCTCTGTTGTAGTGTTTAGGTAGTGATAGTTTTTGATTTTGAAAAAATCGGCTATGCAGATGGAAATAAGATTATAATAAATTAAGCTGGAAGCAAAAAAGATTTGGATTTTCCCGAACGGTGAGCGGTTAAGTAATAATAATAAGTAGTCTTTAAGTTGTTGCTAGGTTGGCGGATTTTTGCTTAAATCCGAATAACGGATATTTAAAAAAATCCGGATAGCGGATTATTTAGGGTAAATCCGGATATCGGATTTTTCTGATATATCCGGATATCGGATTCTTCGGATAAATCCGGATAGCGGATTTTCCAGATGAATCCGGATAGAGAATTTATCGGATAACGGATTTGCAAGACGGATTTTATCCGGATAGTAAAAATCCGGCGGATTCCGGATTATTCGGATTCCGGATTATTCGGATACCGGATAATTTAAAATCCAAAATCCGGATTTTAAAATGTAACGGATTTGACAGCACTACTTCGTAATAGTTTTCAGTGCATAATCCGCGCACCGTCTTCGTCTATACCTGCTTAACTAGGTACGATCAATTGTACGCGCGATACGGGCAGTAAGAAATCTGTATACTATCATTTAGGTGTGTTCAAGCAGGAAATATGAATGCGGAAGCTTGGCATCATACAAATAGGAAGTAGAGGAATTTAGACACGGTCGTCTACTGTACATGGTCAACTAAGGACAGCAAACACGCCTGCAAAAAATTTGGGGGATCTGTTGCAACTCAGTGCACAATATTACTGCAGTTATGTCGTCTTCATACCCATAGATTATGTGGAAAAAGTGCGTAATGTTAATTTACTAAACAATAAACTGAAGATTGCATTTTATCATTACCTTACAGTGTCATGTAAGCAAGTGTTTCGATTCATGTTCAAAGGATAACGAGACTATTACAATTTTCAGATACTGAAGCTATATTACTACATATTATTTAACATACCGCAATCACACAGACTCTGTTATAACATGCGCATATATCAGTACATCAGTTGCTTCAACATTAAAAAATATCACTCATTTGAAACCGAAAATACCCGAATGCATAATTTTATAAACACCATACTGGCGTAAAGCCAATTGAACACTGACCTGGCTTGTCGAAAATTCCTTTTTATTATTATTTAAAGTTAAAACCATTCAGAACATTGTATCTGGACACAACAATAACAATAAATCGCAGGAAAACCGGAAACAGCAAATATATTTATCTCCTTCGGGATAATATGCATCTAAAGTGTTCAAAAGATATTATATTGGCAAAGTTATGAAGAGCTGGAATTATGGATAACAAAGCTATACGAGAAACACTTACGCCCAAGAATTTGTTACAAGTCTTCTTAGCTATCTCGAATTTCTGTTGTTAATTAAACTAATAATGAAGTAAAATATCAGCTATTTAGGTTTCTGAAGATATACAAAAGTGACTTGAAACAATGAAGGTTTGAGTTTGGTTACACTTACTAGTTACGTTTACAACTTTAAGCAGCAAGTAGAAAGATGTTTATGTTTCGGAATTGTTTGAGGAGTTTCATTGTAATTAACGTCCAGTTTTAGCACGGAATAAGTTTTCTATATTACGTGAAATACCCTTTATAATTAAAAAATTAAAGTAAAATTTGCGGGATTTATTCCAATTTAAATACACTAAACAACTCAAAACCTATATACAAATATGAAGGAAAACGGACGTAATCCGCATGTCATTAGACGTCCGTACCAAACGCCACAATTTCAAAAAAAATCGTGTATCTGGTAAATAATAAACATTTAGGTGATTAGCTAGCAGCTACACATATGTAAAGAGGAGACTACTTACTTTGCTACAGAGTTGATTAATTGTTTAATAAAATGTCGAATTAAAGGGGAGGCGCTAGTTTCGAGGAGCTGCTGATGGCTGTACACAAATGGTAGAAGCCAGTTTCGTAGAATTATCTTCTCACTGTAATATGTAACATGGCAGAATTGGACAAAGTAGTACCTGAAGAAGGTAGACAAAAATCAATAAAAATTGCAAACATAGCCATGATGTATTAAAAGTACCAATACAGTACCATAATGGAAGAACCATCATCCTATTGTTTTATTAAAACTATGAATTTAAGCTGTTTTCAATTTACAAATCTTCTTTTAGTAGAAGACGTTAGTCCTATGTCAGACAGCCGGTTAGATGTAACTTGGAAATGAATAAGACAATAATTGGACAAGCAAACGAATTTCATTATCTGTCAGTCAAAATTGAATCATACAGAGATTTAAACCAAGAAACACGCACACAATGAAAAACACACCACAAATATCGGGAACCCTACGAGATATCCATGAACGTGGAAAGCAAAATAAAAATCTACAAGACTATTGTAACACCAGTGGCGACATACGCAATAGAGACGCGAGCAGAGACAAAAAAGACCTAGCAAATGACAAGAGCAACAGAAATGAAGACACTGAGATCCATCCATGGAGTGACACTAAGAGACTACGAAGCGCAGATGTACGAAACAGGTATGGAATTGAAGATGTAGTGAAATGGTCAAGAAACAGGCGCAAAAATGGAACGAAGACATAACGCGAATGGAAAACACTAAACTAGGGAAGATATGTAGAGATAACATGCCACCTGGAACGAGACAACTGGGTTGACAGCAACAAAGATCGATCCAAACATGGATATGGACAACTGTCCTATCAAACAGAAGAAGAAGAAGAAGTTAGTTAGTCTTTTAACACTAAATAAATAATAACTAGAATGCGATTTTGTGAAGTGCACTTAAGCAGGCAAGCCGGGAGTTTCACTGTCATCGTTCCTGACAATGGGTGTTTCCGATATATGTGTTAAAGGGCTCCTAGAATTTTGCAAGCAGAAATATCCTTTTCTTCTTCTTCTGGCTTATAACTCTTGGTGGGATTTATATTCAGCTACTTTTCTCTAACTTCCAATATTCTTAGATCTTCCTCGCAGTCGTCTATCTATCGCTTCGTATATCTTCGTCTTCTTACGTTTCCTACCCGTCTCCATCCATTATTCGTCTGGGGATCCTTTCGTTGTCCATCCTTACGGTATGTCCTAACCATAGGAGTTGTCGACTTTTTATAAATTTAACTATATCTTGATTCCCTATTAGTCTCTCTAGTCCGTGGTTAGTTCTCAGTCTCCATGCTCCGTCTTCATTTTGTACTGGACCTTATAGTTTTCTTAAGATTTTTCTTTCAAATATTTGTAAGATCCCTTTTTTGTCCTTTTGAGTAAGTACTCATGTTTCGCAACCATGTCATTATGGTCTTATCAAACTTTTGTAGATTTGGAGCTACGATTAAATACTTCTCATTAGGTTTCAGTAGGCCTATCATGTTCTATTACTTTTGATTATTCTGGTTCGAGTTTCCTCTTCTCCGCTACGGTCCTTATTAAAGTTAGCTCCTAAATAATTAAATGTACTACAGATAGCGCATCACCCTATCTAACACCTAAATTTATAGCAAACACTTCACTTAGCTGGTTTTGTACCCGCACTACTGTAGTAGAGCTGTTTAATGTAATTTCAATCAACCTTATCAGCTTTTCTGGGATTCCCAGAGTCATCAGATTTTCTAACATTGCATTGCTATTGGCTGTGTCAAAAACTAAAGTCTATAAACAAGTACTACAGGTCCATACCATGCTCGAGACACTTTCCTGAATTTGCCTTACAGGCAATATGTGGTCTACGGTCGATCGGCTTTTCCTCCAAATCTACTTTGGTATGTACCTCAGATTTCCTCCGCGTATACACTCAATCTATTAGACATCACACCTGACAGCACTTTATATGTCGTATCAAGAAGTGTTACTACCCCTCTAATTACTGTACTCCCTTTTATCACCTTTCTTATGAATTGGTTGTACCCACATTCCACTCCTCTGGCATGCCCTCTTTCTTTCAAATATCCACTATTGCTCATAAATATTTGTCCATGAAGTAATACTTCCATTTTTTAGGAGTTCCGCATTTATGCCATCTTGTCCCGGGGCTTTCAGATTTTTTAGGCTTTTTATCGCTCTCTCAATTTCCTCACATTCAGGTTTGTCTTAAACTTATGTTTACAAACAGCAAGTCAATTTACTTTGATGTCTTAAATAATAATTATTTACGATTGCAAAACGATTTAGTTTTCGAATACAAACTTCTAAACGCCTTTAGAAAAGTGTTCTTCGGGTAGTTATTCCCCACAGATTTTTCTCTGCGGACGCTCATATGCATTGTATATTTGAGAAAAATAACTTACATCACGGTGAAACGTATTTGCTACTTTTTAAGACCAGCAAAGCGTAGAGCGTTGCCTACGTGTTCTGCTAATTGCTTTTAAATCCTTACAAGAGTGCTTTAATTTTGTTAGTAACAGCCAGGGTTGATTGGTATGGAATTTATCGGCTGGGGCCCTCTTGCTTGGGATTATTATTTTAATGCCGGAATCAGAAATGGATTAAAAACGTCAACTCGGCTATCGGATATGCCTCAAACGAGATTAGTTAAACAGTTAACAGTAATATGTAAATGAACTTCTATAACTGCTTTTCGTAGTTAAAAGTAGAACTCCTGAGTAAACTTGGTTTAATCATTCCAGTCTACGTGTGGATGTGTATGTATGTAAATGTTTAACAGCAATGTTAGCCGCATAAATGGCTACAAACGGCCTTTAGATTCTGTATTTCAGGCAATAGGAATAGAAAATAAGTGCACATTTTCAAGATTTAAGCGAAATTCGTGCAAGCAAACCCTGTTAAGGTAAAATTAGGCAAATGGATAGGATTCGCATGAAATATTTATGGACGCAAAAAGGTCCGGAATACGGTTAATACACCGAGCTCTACCAATTTAATGCATTCACGAAACCAATTTCAAAGTTCAAACAAATAAATAATAATCCACCTCCTCGTGATGCATCGCCTCGTTTATCGAGTACACATTGAAGCGAGTTTTCCGAGATTTTTTACTTTCATTACAAAGTTGGAGTGCTGTCTCCTCGGCCGGTGCGATTTGTTCGCCCGGTATTAATTGAATAAATGATCCATTAAAGTTTGTGACCGATTCAGAATTGGAAATGATATGCAAATATATTCGCGCTGTTGATCTGCATGTAAATGGCGGTCTGTCCAAATTGGCACGAGGTCAAGTTAAGATATCCATGTATATTAATGTTTTAATTCAATTGATGACGAAGGTACGGTTTTACGATCGCTTACAGATAACTATCGTTAAAGTATAATCCGACATATATCATCGATGGCAAATTGATTCTGTAATCCTTCGAGTTGCACGAATAAATAATAATTGTTTAGACGCTCGGGATTAAGATGTTTTAATTTTGCAATCAGTATTTCGCGCAATCGTTCAATTGCCGTATTAATCTCCAAAACCGTAATCACAAATATGAAACTGCAGTTTCCAATTTAGAGAGGAAAAATTAATTTCCGCGAGCTTTTTAAATCTGCGTATTTCAATGACGCTTGAAAATACAAGAGCTGGAATGGCGGAGCGTAATGAATATTAACTCTTTCAATTCCTGACAATTTTATAATACTAATGCGCCTTCAGATGTAATCATTAATCACAAGAATGACCCTAAGCGGGAGCTATAAATAATAGCAAAGCCTGTTCGTAACTACACCTACACGATGCTATTAACTCGACATATATCTATATTTAGGCACGCTAAACGCATTCAAATTTACATATTTATAAAAGAATGAGAGGTTTTCAGACACGACAATCCTATTATGGTCATTTGCATACGGCCCATAGGTGCGATTGCTAGGCTCATAAAACGTATAATCAGTTTGCACTTCAATATTACTGCGATAAGGGTATCGGCAAACTGCATATTATTTTAATCTCTCAAGCTTTTACCTCTACAGCATGGTTCGCGAAGTCACTCACTCGTAAATCCCTCAATGAACAGTTATTTTCGTTTAAATTCCCGTACATTTTTGAACCATTAAGAAGCGAAGCTGAATATATTAAATTGCAAAAATGGGCGAAGCACTTCAACTTTATGCCCATTCATAATATAAATTGTAGCTTGTACGCTATTACATAATCTTCTTCGGGATTCAAAACCAATAAAAGCAAGACCAGGCTTAGTGCTATACAGCAACTACATAGGTGTAGTAAGCCAAGGAGGTCAACTTCATGTAAGCCGATATTAGCACTTCTGCTACTCTAGAAAGCGAAGGCGCCCTCATATTAGATAATAGGTACATATTATTCGGTGTTGTAACATCGAAGATATCGTTAACTAGAAGATTCATATGATGACACGATCGCTCTATGATATAAATCCGAGATAGGCAGATGCAGAGAAGTCATAATTATCCTGAAATTGATTACGGAAGGCGTTATAGGGAAGAATATTATAGTAGAAGAAGACGATGAAACAGAAAATATTAAATATAATTCAGCGATTTAATACTTGACAAAACATGACCTTCATTGATGGGATGAAGAGGAAATTGAAAAATCTTTGAGCAGGAGAAGGCGATGGAGCAGAAGAAACTTAATATGTTGCGAAGAAAGACAACTTGGCAAACCTAGAAGATAGATTTGCAAAATCATGTGGTAGAAGAAGAAGCGAAAGGAAACTTGACGAATCTGATTTTTGTTAGTGAGAGGAGAACAAATTTGAAAAATTTTGTAGCAGAAGAAAATGACTATGAACTAGAAGAAAAAAATATAATTCGGCAAAAGAAATCTTGACCAATCAGACCTTTGTTGATGGGAAGAGGACACACTCGCGAAATCTTTCAATAAAAAAAAAAGAAAATGAAGCTAAAGAAATTGGAAATAATTCAGCGAAACGAAACTTGACGAATCTAATCATTGTTGATTAGAAGAAGACAAATTTACAAAAACCTATAGTAGAAGAAGATGACGAATCAAAGGAAATTATATATAATTGGGAAAAACAAACCTTGACACATCTGACCTTCGTTATGGGAAGAAAACAAATTAGAAAAACCTTTCAGTAGAAGAAAACGATGAAGCAAAATAAAATTGAAAATATTTCGAAGAAACAATGATACTAAATCTAGTCTTTGTTGTTGGAAAGAAGACAAACATGAAAAATCTTGCAATATAAAAAAAACGATGACGCAAAAGGACTTGAAAATATCTCGAAGAAAGAAAACTTCAAAAATCTGATCTTTGTTGATGGCAAGAAGACAAACTTGATAAATCTTGCGATATAAGAAGCACAAGAGCTTGAAAACATTTCGAAGAAAGAGCGCTTGACAAATCTGATCTTTATTGACGGAAAAGAGACAAACTTAAAAAATCTTTAAGTAGAAGGCGATGAAACCAAAGAAATTGGAACTAATTCCAAGAGAGGAGACTGAACAAATATAGCCTTTGTGTATAGAAAGAAGACAAACTTGAACAATCTTTTAGTAGAAGGCGATGAAACCACAGAAATTGAAACTATTTCCAAGAGAGGAAACTGGACAAGTCTAGCCTTTGTGAATAGAAAGAAGACGCATTTGAAAAATCTTGCAATATAAGAAGCAGAACTTAAAAATATTTCTAAGAAAGGAAGCTTGACAAATCTGATCTTCGTTGACGGAAAGAAGACAAACCTGAAAAATATTTCAGTAGAAGACGATGAAACAAAAGAATTTGAAAATATTTCCAAGAACAAAAACTGGATAAATCTGGCCTTTGTGGATAGAAAGAAGATAAACCTGACAAATCTTGCAATATAAGAAGTCGATGAAACAACAGTGAGTGAAAATAATTCGAGGAAAGAAAACTTGACAAATCTGATTTTGTGGGAGGAAAGAAGACAAACTTGAAAAATCTTTCAGTAGAAAAGAGCGAAGCAAGAGCATAATAAATGTATATATTTTGGAAAAAGAAAACTTGATGAATTTTGCCTTTGTTAGCCAACAATCTTTTTAGGAAGAAGCTGCAATAGAAGAAAGCAGATCACAAATAATACAGAAAAGATAATTCGAGAAATAGGAAGTGTAGGCAGTTTCTTCGACTAGTTACAAATACATAATATTATCTTCCTCTTTTTATGCAAATCAGAGATAATCTGAAGCTGTTTCAAGTTTCTTCTTGTCAAACCTTTATTTAACGCTAAGAAAGTAATCTATTGTGGAAAAAAACAATAATATGTAAATGGGCTACCTGCATTCTAATAAAGTAGGCCTACTTTATAGTAAATTCGTTTTATTAGTTAATTTTCTTCACTATTGTCTTATATAATCAATTTTAATACCTCTTTTTATTCTTTTTGTTCTTTTTATTATCCCGAAATCATAACTACTACTTACTGTGCGAGTTTTCTGGACTCTGTTTATCCATAGCCAGGATAAGCGGCTGTTCAACCCGCTATTGAGAGCCGAGACCCACAGCTGTTTGTGTTCTCAGAAACACGGCCAGCTTAGAAGATGCATTTCAAGAAAAAGGGGCAGGGAAATGCAACAACAGCAAAAGGATACGAGAATAGATAAAGACGAATAGTTAACTTGGATGTTAGGTATGCTAAGAATCGCTCCCAATCTCGCAAATTACTTTCCGTTAAATTCCCTTGGCACTAACTTCCTATTATGTAGTTTATGTAGCTTATCATTAATGCAAAGCTCCTCTGCCTCACTTTCAGTTGCAGTGTAAGAGGATGCATCACGATGTTGCATAAGACGGATTTAATCACATAATGCAAATGAGAACTTCTCTGTCTTATTATACACACATTTACATGTTGTTCCCTATTTACAATAATTTCTAAAAGCAAAAGTGAGCGTAACATTAATTTTACTTCAGTGTTGTACGTTTAATAACATATACATGACAGTTTTAGAAAAATCTTTCTAGATGTGGCAACTTATGGGCGTTCTGAAATGACATAAAAATATAATCTTTGAGGCTTTCGCAGTTCCTTTTTAACTGCAGATTCGCATCATCACCCGATGCAGAAAGCAACTGTGCTAAAAACTCTAACAACCAGAGCAGTTCGAATCTCAGATGCAGAACACC
>JABXWE010018575.1:0-17928 GCA_014611495.1 Limonius californicus | reverse complement strand
CAGATCATCAATTTGGCTTCCGGGAGAGACACTCGACCCACAGAATTGTCAATCAAATAGCAACAAGCCTGGAGGAAAAGAAATGCACAGCAGCGTGTCTTGACGTGGCACAAACGTTTGACGAAGTGTGGCACGAGGGACTGCTGTACAAAATCAAGAATATACTACCCGTTCCGCATTATATGCTATTAAAATCATACCTCTCCGATAGATATTACCAAGTCAAATATAAAACAACACTTTTCAACCGCCATCGAGTGACATCTGGAGTACCTACCTACCCCAAGGAAGTGTGCTGGGTCCAATACTCTACCTGATTTACACTGTGGACTTGCCCACAACTGACAACAACATGATGGCCACATTCGCAAATGATACGGCGCTTCTAGCAGTCAACGAAGATCCCAGAACTGCATCTCAGCAACTACAGTCACACCTAGACCTCCTCGAAACTGGCTATCAAAGTGTAGAATAAAAGTGAACCAAACCAAATCAACCCAAGTGACCTTCACCACTAAACGCATTGTTTGTCCAGAAATCACCATCAACAACACACCAATACCAGTGCAAACCGAAGTAAAATACTTGGGGCTACACCTCGATCAGAAACTGACGTTGCAAAAACACGTTAAAACAAAACGACAACAGCTAAATCTGAAACTAAGGCAAAGGTATTGGTTGCTGGGCCGAAACTCTCAACTGTCCATGGAAAACAAACTTCTTATCTACAAATGTGTAATTAAGTCAATATGGACGTACGGCATCCAACTTTGGGGATGTACGAAGCCGTCATACTCAAAAATTATTCAACGATTTCAATCCAAGACTTTGCGTACAATATTAAACGCACCCTGGTACGTCTCAAATGAAACACTCCATACAGACCTACACGTTCCCTTTGTATCTGAAGAAACTCAAAGACTGGAAACAAAATACTACCTTAATCTATGAGTACACGAAAACAATCTAGTGAGTGATTTGGAACATGAACCTATTGTGGTTCGAAGACTGAAGAGACAGTGGCCAAACGACTTACCACATCCAGACGACAATAACTGAACCAACCGAAATCATTACCCGCCCAAGGCACAAATAGGAGAGTCGTCGCTGGATGGCTTTCCCGTCACATGTCAATTTTTCTTAACAACAGATTTACTTATTGCTCAATGTAAAGAGTAGATTGTAAATTGGCATTAAATAAATGAAAAAAAAGTCATTTTAGCGATTGACCGAATACCGTACTGCCCTGTAATTAGTATGAAAATTATTTACAACTTAAACGTAAACATAGACCACAATACAATAAATCATATTACGTGCTTATGCTTATTTAAGCTATTGTCCATGATAATTTTTTCCATTATTTTGTCATCTTTCTTGGTTAACTTTTGGACAACCCTACGCTTTTACATTCCATAGCGTTTAGTAATAGACAACCTTCTTAGTTGCCATAATGCTAATTTTTGAGATAATATTTTCTTGACCGTTAATTTCTTTTGCGGCATTTCTTCAAATAAATCCACAAAAAAGAAAGAAAGAAATTTGGGAATATTAAAGTATCTTCTAGAATGCGTATAGATTAGTAATAGATACTTACATTTCCTACCTTTCGAGTGGAACCGAATTTACTTTAAGTATTATGAAAATTGAAAGGGATAAGTCAAATAAGGGATTAGCAATTCCATTACGGTTATTTAGTATTATGAGTTTAACAACAAAATGTTACTTGTACGCGTAAGTGATAATTTTGGTAATTTCTAAATCAATTTACAATAAATGTTACAACACCAGAAAGTGGAACGGTCCACAGCGTAAATTATTAAGAGGAGAGGACGGCTGTGCACCATAGGACATGTACTGTATCCCTCGGGGATTTCTTAAGCCGTTGGCATTTGCAAAGAATAGTCAGTGTTCATACTTTTAAAAAAAGTAGCATCCGTTTTGAATTAGAATGCCAAGTTTAGTGTGTGCATCTTTTCCAATAATTATTAGGGTAAGTGTTACTCTTATACAATTAATTTTAATTAAATATTTAATGTGACAAGAACAGCCAACTAATTTCTTTTTATTTTATAGATTAAGCTTTTATCAATTGTTAGTCGTATCAACGTTGCAAATGCAACTAACTAGGAAGATCTGGTTAATGCTAGTGACAGATAACCGTCATTATAGAATTAGGCTAGATCGGTGCCCATCAAAATTTCAAGTTACAGGACTTGAATATAAACCCAATGACCATTGGTATGTTCTACTTTCGTTAATATGGCTTCTTTTATAATTTCAATCAGATTTACATCAAATGTGTCCCTTCTTATATTTGATATAATATATGCATTTTTGCACTTAATAACCGATGAAGGTTTTTTATCTTTGTTAGAAACATTTACCTCATGTTTGTAGTCCTCGACCTTAGTGGAATGCACTTCTGTTCGGAATTTTCAAATCAGCCCAGCTTTGGCGCGGGAGCACTCCTTTCGCACATGACAAGTCCCACGTTTCACAGTAACAGGTTGTCCAGGTTTCGTACGAATTAGTATAGTTAATTGTTGTTTGTAGCATCCAAATCTCGGCCACACGTAAGTAGATTAAGCTCTTGATACTGCAGTTTTCCATAAGGATACACCTTTTATTGAATATTAAATTCGTATGAGTAAATTTAATATTCTAACCTCCAATTACTTCACGGTAGAATTTCTTATTGTAGTTTCTTGTTGTAATATATGCTTGCATTTTAATATTTCGTAGCACTTACTTTTTATTTCTTTATTTATATTTATTTAAATTTTTATTATTTCTTGCAGTTTATAATGTGTTTACAATTGACATTGACTTTTGTACCAAACTTGTCCAACTGAAAATCAGCCCATAAACAACCGACATTCATATAAACAAATGACGATCAACCCACGCCACTTTCGGCTCTTCCCGAAAATTGGAATTGTTCGAAGATTTTCACAATTTCTCCCACGCAAGTGGAAGAAAACACTTTAGATCCGTAGATTAACGTCAACACATTTATTTAAAACTCAAATCACTAAATTCTTTACACAAATTACAAAATTAGCGGAACTGCAAATTAGCGTGGATTCGGCTCGGTGGTTTTATTGCAACTCAATTGTTCTTAAAAGACAAAACTCATCGTTCTAAAGACGGTTGCCTGGCAACCATTCAGCACCATCAAATTGTTTTGGTAACCCCGAGGGTCTCGACGATAAAATTGAAGTTTTACATTAATCAAATTAATTACAAATATCTACAATAACTTTCTTATCACTAAATTTAAACAAAGAAGGAAAACACTAAAACATCCCTTACAATTTTTCAAAGATTTCGATATCTTACAAGGCATATTTCTAATAAAGCATAAAGAAACTCACAATTAAATTTACGTTAAATTATAAATAAAATTGTTGAAAACAACTTCAATGTTAATAAAAATTAAAACTAAGTTTCCTTACACACATAATGACATTATTACAACCATACTTGTCCCAAAAGAAAAAGAATTAAATTCACAAATTTACATCTTTGTATCAAGCTGTCAAAATCATTTTTACTTATATTTGTTAAATTACAGCTCAAAAATGCACAAATAAGGTTGAAAAGTATCCGCTATGCTTTTCTGAAGATGAGTATACCCAAAACAACCGGTGTTACCATCTAGAAACAAAGTTGTATAGCTTGACGAACCAAAATCAAGATCGGAAACATTCATTTACCGCGTATTTGATTTAAGTGTAGTTAAACAACTTATTTTCTTATAGGGCAGCTTAATATAGCTTTATTAGATTAAGCAATAGGTTAGGATATCTCAATTAGAGCATGGTTGTACTTGCATTGTACTCATTCTGTAAGAAATAAAATGATCCTCTTAATTTAAACCATAACAGCATTATAAAGTATAAATACACTTAAGGTTATTTTTGACAAAATGAGCATATTTCTCAGTTCCCTTTTTTACCGTCAATATGATTATCATTTGAACATTCCTTCAAAGATAACCTAAGAATACTTTCTTGGAATGGTATAAAGGTTAATTACAGAGCATAACTGTCGCGTATGTTGGGGAGATGCCCAAAAGACGACTTTTAAAGTTAACTTTCGGATATCTTTTATAGTTAACCAGAAGATGACTTTCAAGGTTAGCCTTTGGACATATTTTATGGTTAACCTTTTAGCAACTTTGAGGATACATTAGGGTTGCTCGACGGTTAACTAATTTGTAACACAGTTTAACTTTTAGTTGACTAATGGTGGCCTTGTATTTTGAGAAATAAACTTTTAGTTACCTTTTGCGTAACTTGGATAGAGAAAACTTGACTATCGCCTAGAAGGCCTAGAAAATTTCTGTCAATGTTATTAAGTTCACAGTGGTTAAAAAATAAATCTACCAATTTTTATTGAAATGGAGTAAATGGTACGGAAGATACTATTTTTTTTAAACTACAATTATCAGATTTTTCATGATAAATCAGGATCGAATAAAAATAACAAAATTTCTTTAGATTCGCAATCGCCACGAAAAAGCGCACTTTTTTCTAATGTAACCGAACTCGTATCTCTTATCGTTTTCGAGATATTAATGGTGAACATCGAAAAATTCACTATCCGGTATAGTTTCCATGTTTCGTTGCTTTTTGCTCCTCATTTTCATACTGCTTTGTTAGTTACTTAAACTCCTGTCTCATGTTATGCCGAATGCATTTTCGGGCAGCTTTTATTTCTGAATAGTTTAAAAACCCATTATTTTCTTCCATTTGTAATTTTTAATTTGATCGAACGTATCGCGTTCAATGTCCTAAATTAGCTCATAGCTCATACCTTCAACAACATTCCAACTCTCGTAGTTCTTTTTTCCAAAGGCATATTTAACGCTTGGAATCTATTCGTACAAAATAAGCACTTGCGTATTCTATTTAAGTCGAAGAAGAAGCATGAGGTATGAAGCTACCACTTTCAATAATTTTACCTGATTTTATGGTTGGAGTATACTAATCACATCTCGGCATCTGCATATTATAAAAGGGCACCAACTTATTGTATCTATCACTTTGGTCATGCAAACCCAGTAGCAGCTACAAGCAGTAAAGTTTTTATAGTTGCATAAAATAATGAAAATCGAGGCCAACTCCACCATTACCATATCTTTGACAGTGCAGTTTTACGTCTTGGAGCATTTTAAAAATTTCGTCGCACATGCTTTAGTTTTATTTAAAGAATTTGATTGCATAATAATTAGATCCAACAAGTATAGGACGATAGAGAATTTAATCAACTCACTTGTTTGTCTTGCAGATGCTTCACATAACAATAGCAGCAAGAGCACTATAAGAGCGTCTAAAAACAGCTAAAACATCTGGTAAAGTAATAACCACATCGTACAAACTGGCGGTTGTAACTTTAAACGCGCGTATTAAATGCGTGTATGGTTTTTATTAAAAATGGCACTTTACTGATCCAAATTTGGTTTGCGAACTCAGTCGGCAGCGTTGAAACTCACAACACGAAAACTGTCCACGAGCTCAATCTATGCATTGTTTTCTTTCTTAGAACGCACAATTAAAATGAATATATCGGTATTGTGCTATATATGGCGCATATTACTAAAATAGTATGGCGGCGTTTTTATTTCTTTTTCCGTTTTTGTTCGAAGATCGACTAGACTTAAATTGGAAGATACGCAATTCGAGCAGCACGCCGAAGCATGCACGTGCAACCATTTTTGGATCTTTCAACATCTTCACGGGACACGTTACTTTTACTAGAAGTAAAATATTTGCATTGTTAAAAGGAACTTCAACTACGCCTTTAAAAAGGCAATCTCTGTATGAAATTAAATTGCGTGCGACCCAAGCCTAACTTACATCATACATCAATCTGTTGCATCCATGAATAATGCATCTTCAAAAATCAGAAGACAGCTTGTTTTTGTATTACATATCCACGTGCTACGAACTCGCCGTCTGAATTTTAAACAAAATCGACAAAAATGTCCACTTTGGGTTTTTATTTCATTTCCTATTGTGTAGGTAAAACCATAGATGGTGCTTATTTACCGCGTTTGCCAAATTCAAATGCCAATCAGTCGTCTACGACCTACCCGCAAGGACTACAAAAGAATCTCCCTTTCAAAAACCGACCTACAGATGAGAATCGCTTTTTGTCTGCTCTTTTATTTTATTGCCAAAATTTAATTCAAAGGAACACGTTGAGATAGCTGGAGCTATTTGCTTTTATTGGCGCAATCATATAATTATATTTTATACCTACTCCTCACAACGTTCGCGCAACCACATTTACATAATAGACATCACAAATTATTTTTTTCTGTGTTCGTCCATGGAAATTAAGACATAAATCTGCTACTGGAATTAATACTAGTCATTAAATATACAAAGATTAGCCAGGAAGGCCAAGAAGATAAAGTCACTGGAATTGCATGAGATAGTTTTGCTACTTTATTTTAAATTGATTTCCTTGTAGCAGTATAACACTTTCGAGGATCATATTTAGATAGGTTATTACGAATAATTTATTGAGAATGACCTCAAATTAAAATGAGATTCACATTATTGCTAAACAAGATTTCAATGAAATTATTTCCAAACGCGAAACCAATATCTTTTACCAGCTTATCTCTTAAACAGGAATTGAAACCTCCCATATAAATTCTTTGTGCTAATTACATCAACAAAAAGTGTATAACATACTGGTTATATTGTTATACTTTTCGTAGTTTATGATTATATTGAAAATTAAAATACAATAAGCTAAATGTGGAATATAACTCCATATACGTAAATCAAGTAAAAAAGGACTGTGATATGGGATTTTCCTGAAAATGTGTACAAAAGTATCTATTTTTTATTAAATTTAAGACAACGGGTCACATTTAGAAAATATATTAGGAATTCTTGTATATATTATATAAGGAACATCAATCTTGTCGAACAAAAAATAAAAATTTTGTATTGGCATTTTTTAAAAATCATCGCTCTTGTCGAAAAAAAATAAAAATTTTGTATTGGAAATTTTTAAAAATCATCTCTCTTGTCGAAACAAAATAAAAATTTTGTATTGGAATTTTTTAAAAATCATAGTCTCCAATGACAATTGTACTAATATAGCTGAAAACTTAATTCTAAATTATTAATAATGATGTATTACAATACGTCCAATTCATGAACAATGTAAATATCATCAGATTGAAGTCTATGATCATAATGTGGTAAATTTAAGTAGTTAAAATGAAACAAAACCTTGTCTGCCCCACGAAATATATTTCGTAAATAAATAAATTAAATTAAATTGGTTAACGCTTTCGAAACTAAAATTGTTTCATCCTCAGACCAGGAAATCAAATAAATCTAGATGTGTGACAATGTAAATATTAATTTAGCAGAATTTTCTTTTTATTGTGATGTTACATTGCAACTAGTCTAGAGGACTAACCAGCAATTTTTATCTAACTTAAATTAATTAAATAGTTATGTTAAGAACTAAAATTATTAATAACAGAATATCAAGTGGACTCGAGATGTTTCAACCACCAGAACAAGCTGGCTTTAGACATGGCTACAGCACCATCGACCACATACACACTGTTCGACAACTAATAAAAGAAACACATGAATACAACCAGCCCCTATACTTGACCCTCATCGATTTCGAGAAAGCCTTCGACACAGTCGAAAAATGGGCACTCATTAACTCCTTGAAAAGATGCAGGATTGATCACCGATATATAACACTAATAGACGCCCTTTACCAAGAAGCTACTACAACGATCCAGACGTTTGATGAGACCAAGCCTATAGATGTAAAACGAGGAATACGACAGGGGGATACCATCTCCCCCAAAATGTTCACCGATTGTCTGGAAGACAGCTTCAAACTACTAAATTGGGACAACCTCGGCATTAATATAAACGGAGAGCGTCTGAATAATCTGAGATTCGCAGACGACATCGTACTTATATCTGATAACATGAAAGATATCAAGAAAATGACTAAAGATCTAAGAGAAGCCGCCGTACTATAGGACTAAAAATGAACATCAACAAAACTAAAATAATGTCAAACAGAGAAGACGCAACCCCAATTGCAATTGAAGGTGAGGAAAAAATAGAAATCGTCGAGGAGTATATATATCTGGGACAACGAATATCACTCTCAGGCGACTGTCAAGTGAAAGAGGTAGAAAGACGGATCCAACTAGGGTGAGCTGCATACGGGAAGCTAAGACAGGTCTTCAGATCTAGTCTCCCACAACACCTGAAGACCAGAATTTTCAATCAATGCATACTCCCGATACTCACTTATGCATCGGAGACATGGCCGCTCACCGAAACAACAAGACATAAATTGCAAGTCACCCAGAGGAAGATGGAGAGATCTATGCTGGGAATACGCCTACAAGACATGAAACGAAATGAATGAATCAGAAACAAGACAAGGGTCGACGGCGTCATACAGAGAATTGCGAAGCTTAAGTGACAATGGGCGGACACGTCATGAGATTACCGGATGAAAGATGGACAAAGAAGATCACGGAATGGAGGCCGAGAATAGGGAAACGCAACCCAGGCAGGCCACGATCCAGATGGAGAGATGATATACAAAAACATGCTGGAAAACAATGGACGCGGAAAACCCACAACCGCCAAGAATGGCATGAAGCAGGAGAGGCGTATATCCAGAAATGGAGTAATGAACGCTGAAGTTGATGATGATGATGATATGTTAAGAATTCACTCGCCGATGTCCTCTCAATTCTATTTTGCAACACTTTATTCGCGTGTTACCACTTCACTTTTGCTCTGCTTTTTAAACTGACACTTTCACGTCTCTTTACAATAGCTCAAATGGTTTGGTCCTCTTGAACTTTCTCACTAGATGTGTACGTGGTAATGAAGCCTGGTCTTATGCTTCTAGGCAATGTTTTTTATTTCTTCTGCCATGGTTCTTTTCCCTAGGGGAATGGGACGTTTCTACGCCGCCAGTTCATCGCCGACGCTTTTACGTCGGCCGAATCTACAACGGCCGTTTCTACACCGGCCGTTTCTACGCCAGAAATATTATTTTGTAATCCTACATACCTACCCATTTCATAAAATTCTAGAGAAACTCAATGGTACTAGCAATTTACAGTGAAATATAAAAACAAACTGCAGGGTATTAAGACTATTTTTGGTTATTAGGTATTACTTTGGTGGGAAATTTGAATCCCCTCATTATTACCTAATAATCCTAATTGCCGATCTACTGTATTACAACTTTTTACAAAAGGAGTTCATGGTAAATATTAACCCTTTCATTAGTACCAGTCGGACTATCATTAAGCAGCTACCCACCCACCCAAGTAGGGGATTAAAAGTGTAGGTAAGCACTTACCCAGTTGGTGTACTGCGATCTTAATGTTCTCATTAATTAAGTGCCTCTACTAGGGATACTAAGTTTGTTAACGAAACAGTCATAATATTATTACCTTAGTGAGTTAGTTAAGTGCAACACGATTAACCATGAACCAACAACTTCTAAGCAACAGAGGAAACGAAAAGCATTAGCACAACGGATTATGTACGTTTTTGATAAAGTGAGTAAGAGAGATGATAGTTTAAAATTTTGGTGTTGTGAAGAAGTGGGTCGCTGCAAAGGAAGAATTCACACAAGAAGTGGAGAAGTGGTCAGCGACATTAACAACAATTCTCATTTCCTTTCGGCAGCAAACATAGAAACAGCAACTGTTGTCACCAAAATACAATGCCGTGCAAAAGAAACTTTGGAAGGCACAAGTGAAGTTATAAATCAGTGTATAATCGACGTGCCTCAAGCAGTTTTAGTGTCGATTCCAAATAGTACTGCCTTAAGAAAAATAACACTGGTCTGCATGAAAATCGGCCCTTACACCGTTCTTGCTGATTCTGTTGTAAAATGACCTCCTGAATCCGATTATGACCCCCGTTTTCCCCCATCACCTGTCGTTTTCGAGGAGGCCCCCCTCCAGCTATTTTGATCACTTTTCGATAATTTGGAGGGATGAAAAGGATTATTTTAGCCTTTACATTTCTTCTGAGGGTCTAGAGAGGTGAAAAGTTCTAAAACATGAACATTTGTAGCAAGGAGGTAGATTTGGGAGTATTTGCCCCCTTAAATTGTAACAAAAATCATTAAAATTGATCGATTATTCTGGTTTTTTGGCAATTTTTTCACTTATTTTCTACATATTCCAGCTTCCAGCCCCCTTCATCCTCCCCAAAACACCACCAAGTAATAAAAATATATAGCAACAATAATAAAAATATACAGCAACAGTTCGGAAGATTCACTGTACCACACCGGCGCTCTCAATACCTCGCGCGCACTGGTTTGCACAGGAATTTTCATGCTTTGACAAGTTTAAACTTGCATTGCTCTTGTCACTGTAGTTGGTGATCAGGACAACGATTGGGCTCCAACATTTTGCTGCACTACTTGTCACAGTTTCTTGACCACATGGCTCAAAGGTACCCCTAAATCAATGCCATTTGCTGTGCCCATGGTTTGGGCGCGAACCTCGCTGTGATCTCACAGATTGTGACTTTTGTATAACTTCCACCGTCGGGTTCTCTAGCAAAAGTAAACATACAATTCAGTTACCAAATATCCCTTCAGCTCTAAGACCAGTTCCTCACAACGAGTCTTTGCCAATCCCAGTGCCCCCAAAAACCTATACTCTAGAGCCAGAAACGGATTTGAAAGACATTAAGCGACAGCCTGGACCATAAAATGATACGTCCATCGATGACGAAGAGTGTACAGCTGATTCAGTTCATTGACAACCTCACCTCGTTACTCAGTCGGAATTGAATGATCTGGGCGATCATTTACTGCGCTCCATCACAGGGGTCATTACCGCGATCAGGTAGACAGAGTTAATCCCTAGCCTTAACTGCGCTCCGTCCCTTAAATTCTGTAGCTGGGGGCTACTAAAGTGGATCAGTGACAGACACCAGTATTTAGGTAACTTAAAAATATATAAATTAGAAGAGGTAGAAATTTAGAAACTGATTGGCTCCATTGAAAAGATTACGATGTATAAGAAGCACCGTCTTAAGTCTTTTGCATTCATTCATTGTCTTAAATTCGCAAATGACATGTCGCTGAAGCAGAGGTTGAGTCAAAGGGGTTTTCCTCTTATTTTATACGAAAATCATAAATTTCGAAAATTCAAAGTTTTGAAGACAAGTGGAGAGCAGTGTTGGGCTTGTATCTAGAAATTGTCAAATTGTACACCATGGGCGAAGAAGATGGTCCAATATTTTCCAAAATTAATGGGACACATAACCATGAACCGAATGAAGAAAAAGTGATCAATCGGCAAAAAATCAACAACTCAGTGAAAAGACGAGCTGAAGAAGATCTCAGTGAGAAACCAGCCAAACTAATTCGGAGGGAAATAGAAGCCCAAGAAGAAGTGTTGGATATATTGACATGTAAAGACATAAGGTACATACAAAATTCTATATCCCGGCAAAACTGCTATCCGTTCCAAAAGTGCCTTCATCAACAGAAAATGTTCATCAGTTTATTGAGTGAGTGATGCTTTTGTTTGTGATTTAATGACAGACAGTTGACCACGGAGCGCAGATAAGGTGCGCCCGAATGATCTCATCAGGGATTTGGAGACCTAAGAGAAAACCTTAACTTCTTGGATCTCGACTTCAGCAGTGGAATCTCTCAGAAAAGGGCGTAAAAATCTTTTCTTATAGGACCAGGCAGTCAACCCTGAAATTACTATTTTCGGAAGACGAAAGCTTAGTATTCTGCCCTAATTAAAATTGCATTGATGTTGGAACTGAAGATGCTATGTGACCCAGACAAATGGAGACTGTTTATAGACTCATCAAAGACAAGCTTGAAAGTTGTCTTGTTGGCCAATGGGAATGAGTTACCATCAGTCCCGGTTGCATACTCTGTGGATATGGAGGTGTTTGGGGGAGGATGAGGGTGGCTGGAAGCTGGAATATGTAGAATATAAATGAAAAAATTGTGAAAAAACCGGAAAAATCGATCATTTTTAATGATTTTTTTTACAATTTAAGGGGGCAAATCCCCCCCCAAATCTACCTCCTTGTTACAAATGTTCATGTTTTAGAACATTTCAGCTCTCTAACCCCTCAGAAGATATGTAAAGACTAAAATAATTTCTTTCATTCCTCCAAATTATCGAATACTGATCAAAATAGGTGGAGCCCCCCCCCCCGAAAACGGTGGGCGATGGGGGAAAAATGAGGTCATATTTGGATTCAGATGGTAATTTTACATAAGAATCAGCAAGAACGGTGCCAGGACTCGAAGAAAAAAATTTTTTGCAAACCAGTGTAATTAGACGAAACGGAATCAAATTACTGCTGCACCTGCTGATCCCATAGACCTCAACAATTTGGTGTTACCAAATAAATATAAGATATATGACCAAGGAACAGAGGAACATTTTCTATTAAGCGACGATGGAGAAGGAGCCAACAGAATCTTAATTTTCTGAACGGAGAGCTGGTTGCAGCATTTACATAGTGCTAATATGTGGTATGCTGATGGCACATTTTCAATAGCACCCAGACTATTTGCCCAAATCTACATTGTTATGGCAAATAAACTTGGAGGAGTACATCTTTTATTTTATGCTCTTTTGCCTAACAAACAGCGTGTTACATACACACGTATGTTTGAATAGATTAAATTAAAACACTAGTGCCAAATTTAAGTCCGGCATCAATAATCTGCGATTACGAACAGACAGCTTTTGGGTGTCATGAAAAATTGCTTTCCGAAAGTAGATATAAAAGGAAGCTTCATTCATTTATTACAAATTTGAGAAAACAGTTAGCTTAAATGGGTCTTATTAATCATTATCACAATGACGCTCAATTTGCTTTACAAGTTACAATGATTATTGCGTTAGCATTTGTACCGGCCGCTGATTTAAATGAATATATCGATGCCTTAACAAATGATTTGTCAATACAACTTCAACCACTTCCAAATAGGTTCGAGGATTATTATATGATTATTAAATCGACGGGGGAATGGTAGACGCCCTCTTTTATTTAATTCAGCAATGTGGAATGTATACCAGCGAACAATCAATGAAGAAGATCGCACCAACAATCACGCAACAATCAGGCAGCAAACCGTCGATTGAGTTGTGAATTAGGTATGAATCATCCAACTATTTGGAAATTCATAGATGGATTACGAAGAGTGTAAAAAGGACGCGACGTTTATCTGGAGCAACTTATCGCTAATATTTTTCATTTCAATGTGGTATTATTTGTGGCATCACATTTTCGTAATAGTAATTTTAAGTTATTATCTAGTTTGTAATAATAAATAATTGAATAAATTTGTTAAGTAAATATAAAATGTGTTTGTTTTTATATTAATGTATTATTTCGTTTGTATCAATAATAAATACTATAAATTTGTTCAGTAAATATCAAATGTGTTTATTTTCATGTTATTTTCATTTTTATTAATTATTTCGTTTGTAATAATAATAAATACTCTCAAATTGTTCAATGAATATAAAAAGCGTTTCTTTTTATTTTAATTTATTATTTTTTTAATTTGCCGGCGTAAAACCGGACGGTATAGAAATTTGTTTGAAGCAGTAGATTTATTACTATTTCCTTCAAGTTTTATTAATCTTTCAGAGATTGATATTATCATTTTTTCTTGCTGCTGGAACTTTTTTCCTGTTGTTCAAGTTTTAACATTAGACTGTGTAATAACTGGTTTGTCGAAAATTCTGTTTTTTTTAAGTTTCTTCTTTTCTTAGTAGTAGTAGTACTAGTAGTAGTGCTGGGAATGCTTTTGGGTCCCATCTACACAGTGTTTTATTTTCTGTCTTCCTTTCTTTTGCGTTGTTCTAATTAGTTCTGGTTGCTTCGTTTCTTATCTTTTGAATCCTTCTGGCTACTTCACATCCTCTACAGTTGGCTCGGTGGGCTTCGCTACAATTGGCACATTTTGGTCTGCTGTTTTCATTCAATTTACATTCTTCTGTCTGGTATTTTACAGCACATTTCGCGCATCTTGATTTTCTGTTGCAGAAACTTTGGGTGTGTCCATAAGTTTGGCATTTCTTGCATTGGAAGACTATTTTTGATTTTCTTAGAGGTTCTATTTCAACCTTCATACCTAGTATCCCTTTTATCTCGTAAGCTTTTTTTTAATTTCTTTGTCGTGTCTGAAGCTTAGCATACATAGCGGGAGGGGTTTCTTATCTTTTCTCTGCAGAATATTAACGGTTTCTATTATTTTATATCCTTGGCGATATAAATATTCAACTATGTTTTCTGGAGCGTGTGACAGATGCAGCTTTCTCGCCATAACTTTTATGTTTCTTGTTTGTTTATTTTCGTATTAGTGTCAAATTATTTTTTCATTTAGTAAGTGTGTTAGTCGTCTATATTCTTCTGCAGACTCTGTGTTTATTTTTACTTGCTCTTTATTCGTCATATATAACGGATCTTTTTCTACGGCTGTTGCCGCCTCTCCGTCCCCAGTTTGCATTTTTTTCTATCATAACACGTTTTTTACTCTAGGCTTCTCTTACTCATGGCTTCGTCTACATCATCCCTCCAACTCCTTCTTGGTCGTCCTCGCTTTCTCCTTTCCGCCGGAACCAATTCCAGTATCCCTCTAGGCCACCTATTTTCGTCCATCCGCTTTGTATGCCCAAACCATATTAACTTTGTTTCCATCCCTATTTTTCTCCGGATGGTCTCGTTTCTTATTCTCGTTATTCATCATAACTGATTGAAATGTAAACTTTTCTGTCTTTAGTTCGCATTGTAATGCATCATAGCTTTTAATTTGACCCAAAATAATTGGTTTTGAATTTTTACTGGATTTTCTTTTTGTGGCTGTTTAGCTTCTTGCTGTTGTTGTGGTGACGTTTCCGGCGATGTCGTCATTTTTCTTTTTTTTCTTTTTCTTTTCGTTTGTCACCTATTCCGTTTCTCTGATGAGTTCTTCTTCATCCGTGTAATATTCTTTTCTTGTTGTTGGGGTTTTTGTACCAACTGTGCACTTGGGACCAATTTCTGTTCATTTCTTTTAGTTATTGCAGCTTGCATTTCTGCTAGTTGATGCTGTAATAGGAAACATGTTGTTGCATGCAATTCTTCTAGCCATGCAGTATGTAAGATAATTTCGTTTGGGGCTTCTATTTTAATTTTAATTTTTTCTTGCTTCTCTGCCATTGCGTCAGTGGCGTCGGAGGTCGTTGATATCATTATGTTCATCACCTAACACCTGGTATGTAGGTTTTTGCTGAGTCAGCATCCCCGTAGTAGGCCTGGCGATGACCCACTAACGCGCACTTTTCCCTAGTGTTACACTTTATCGAAGCACGGTCGAACACGCCCTTACTCTTCGAAACTCAAACAACTACTATTTTGGAAAATGAAACTGCAAGAAATTTTGGAATGGCTGATATTCCAGGTTTATATTCTCTTCTCAATAGTAGTTCTAAAGAAAGATATGTCGTCCGTCATAATTTTTTTAAATGTTTCATTGAATAGGAGCCAATCAGCCCTAAGAAAAATCAAACTAACGGAATGAAGAAATAATAAAGAAAGTCGAGGAGAGGAAAACCGCATGGAAAAAGTATATCCAATCAAAGGAATGAAATGGAGAAGACTCAAATGTGGGAAGAATTTAGAAGAAAAGTAGAACAGAAGTTTAAAGACAACAAAAACAATTAAACAGAGTTCTGGGTAATAGTTAAAAATCTTAGAGAAAAATAAAGTAAACAAACGTTTTCTTGAAATGTATCGCGATGCAGTTATCGATAGGTACTCAGAATCTATCGCGATACCAGTATGGAGATGCTAGTACCGCAATCCTTCCGACCGCTGATGTTTGAAAACCAGAAATAGAAGGAACTGTAGACATAAATACTGCCAAAAAGAACTTAGGAGACAATGAAGAACAATAACTGAAGAAGAAGTGCAAGAAGCAATAATGCAGATGAAATTAGGAAAAGCAGCCGGGAGAAATGAAATTAGCCCTGAAATGATCAAATATGGTAGGGAAAGGCTAAAAAATAGATCCAGAGTACATGCCAACAAATATGGATGGGTTGGAGAATAGTATGCCGTTACATAAGAAGAGAACCACGAATGATTTTGAAAACCCTATATCTCTGTGGATTTCATCATGCATTCAAAATGTCTATTCAAAAACAATAGAGAGGAAAATTAAGCTGCACGTAGAAAATAAATTACAAGAACAAACAATATACAAGAAAAACAGATAAACAAAAGATAACATGTATGTCTTTGTGTTTATTTGCTTATGCTATTAGGATGTAACTCCAAGCTTTAGCTCCAGAAGAAACTGCTCGTATACAAGGTGGCGCTAACACCAATCTGGGCGTATGAGTTACAGTCGTAGAGTACTACTTCCATCTCCAACATCAAGATCCTCGAAGTATTCCAGTCTAAGACTCTGAGCATGATAGTAAATCTAAGTAGAGTTTGCATTGAAGAGCCATCAATGAATGACTGTTTTCACATGTTATTCCTTACATGGTGATGTCCATACTATTGTTATCTAATTTAGATATTGCTCTAATTAGCAGATTGCAAATATAAGCGATATTAAAAACAGTTTTTAAATTGAGGAAGAGATGTTACGAATGTCATTTATGATGATTTTTAGAAAATCCGTGCATGTTTAACGATAGGGCTGCACTTGTTTGGTTTTTTATCCGCAGTATCACAACTAGCAAATTATTATCTTTAAATGCGAGAAATACTGCGATTCTCTAAGAATTTTTCGCGTCTAGTTGTAAGGAACTTTTAGCGTAGCTCAAGGTTCAAATATAGGACCACTTTTTTATAGTTATTCATTGACGATTTACTGAATGCTATTAATTATTGGAAGTGTCTTTTTTATGACGATGATTTGAAGCTTTATGAAGCTATTTGTAATGAACAGGATGCATTAGTATTACACGCCGATGTTAACTATTTCGTAGTGGAATTTAAACTATAAATTAAACTACAATTTATCTAAATGTTTTATAATAAGCATTAAAATACTAATTTTATAAATGCAAACTATGTAATGAATGGTAATGACCTTATCAACCGCTTCGTAATCACTTTAATATTCCAACATTACAATGTAGAACTGTTTACTGTACAATATTTGCATATTAAATACGAGGCTGTTTCAAATGAAATCCGGATTGTGTCTTTAACTAAGTCAAATACATTCCCTATTACCAATAATGAAAATAATGACGTAGTTCACACATTTAGGGAGGCCATGAATTGATTATTAAGTGTCTGGAAACGAAAGACAAATTTAATTTCTCATTTGATAGCTATGGCGTCACTTCAAAGTTGCACCAGCGAGGAAATGCGTTCTGTGATAAGATTTTTAACTGCGGAAGGAGTTAATCCTTCTGAAATGCATTCAAGAATGCCTAAGGTGTACGGAAGTAGCTGTTTAGCTCGTCCAAGTGTGTTTGAATGGACAAAAAAGTTTAAAAGTGGCACCGAAATTATGAAATATGCACCACGACCAGGACAAGCAAACCGTGTAATCACTGAAAAGAACATTAGAACTGTGCAAGAGCTCATTTTACAAAACAGACGCATAAAACTAAAAGAAATTGCTTCAAAAATTAATGTGAGCATCGGTTCTACACATAATATTGTTTCTGAGCAGTTGAAATACCGAATAGTTTGTGCAAGATGGCTCTCTAGGCAATTAACGCCTGAACTTAAACAAAGAAGGATTGAAGCTTGTACTGTTCTTCTGTCACGTTGTGAAAAAGAGAAAGCTGCCTTTTTAAATCGTATAGTGACTGGTGATAAATCCTGGGTTCACCATTTTCAGCCAGAATGTAAGCAATCATCAAAAGAATGG
>JABXWE010018574.1:0-18514 GCA_014611495.1 Limonius californicus | reverse complement strand
CAGTTAATGAATTTTAAAGCTTGCTGTTGACATTACTTTTATTTTCCATGGCCAACCCTTATGTAATTACTTTTTGAACTCACGGTATTATGATTCATAACGTAGAAAAATGTTTTGATAAATTATTTTCTACACATCTCACCGTCACGCACTACAAGGAGTATTGAAATTGGAAAGCTAAAAAGAGAAACCGGAAGTTGGGTGTAAAAAAGCGAAATTTAAAACGAATAATCAAAAACAAAACTGTTGAACTGAGAGATATGTTAAAAAAGTTAAACGAAAACAACGCCAAGATATCATCACTACAAGACATTACTACCGATTCTTCTCAAGAAGTTATGGATATAAAGTAAATTTTTGTAAGTACCTACATCATACCAAATAAATGAAAGTTACCTCTGGAAAAAATGTTTGTAATTGGGGGTATTTTATTAGTTGTGTAGGTAAATATTTTATCTTAAAAATTTTAAGCCTTAAGTTTAGGGTGCACTCATACATTAGTTTAAGGGGCATTATTTTTATTTAAAATGTGTTAAAATTTATTAGTTGTTTAATTGTTTTTTTTGAAGTTAGGTTTGTTTTTCTGTTCCTTTTTTTTAAACCTTAATTTTGAAAGCGCTCATAGATGTACTCATAAAGTAGGGCTCAATATTTATCTGAAAGGGGTGCTAGTTTTGGAAAAAAATATTGAGTTCTTGTGGTTGGTGATAATAAAAATTGGGTGTTGTGTTAATTCTTTTTTTTAATTTAATTTGGGGCGGAATTTTTTACATTTTTTTTAGTAAAGTGTTAACATTTATTAGTTTCTTAACTGTTTTATCTTAAAAATTTAACCTTAAATCAGTTTGGTCCGGTAAATTATAAGTAACATTTTCAAAAAGTTTTTTTTGTTAATAGTTTGATAGTCTTTAGAGTAGTAAAGGGTTTTCCAATTAGCGCATCAAATGAGACACAATAATAACAACATGTGTTAATCCTTTAATATTAATCTTTATATTATTTTGAAGAACTATCGATGACATTATGCTTTAAGAATAATATCATTTAAATGCCCTCCTCGACTTTGACTGAATGCATTCTGGAGGCCCAATTTGCGACTACTCTCTCACATATATCGCGTGGTATATTTTGAATGGTGCGTTCAATGTTCCGTTTAAGGTCCGGAATTGTTCGTGACTTATTTTTGCAGACCAGAGATTTCACATGAACCATTAAGAAAAAGTCCAAGGGTGTGATATCGCACGATCTTGACGGCCAGTTGGCATTAGCATCCCTCGAAATAACGCGTCCAGGACGCTGTTGTTGCAATAAATTAATTGCCTCACGAGATGTATGACATTCGCACCATCTTATTGAAAGAAAACATTATTTATGTCAATATTTCTCAGTTCAGGCCAAAGATATTCCGTTAGCATATTCCTGTACCGCTCACCATTAACAGTAACACGATTTCAATCATCGTCTTCAAAAAAATAAGATCCGATCACGCCTTGAGCCCAAAAACCACACCTTCTCAGAATAAAGAGGCGATTCGGGAATCAATTGAGGATTTTCATCAGCCCAAATCCTAAGCAGTTATGCTTGTTAACAAAACCATTACGGCAGAAATGGGCTTCATCGGAGAAGATTATCTTTTCTGCAAAATGTCGATCGGCTTCCAACTGCTCAAGAGCCCAGTTCGCAAAATTGCGACGCAAATGATAATCATGTGGCTTCAGATGATTTGAACTTTATAAGCCTTGAGATGAAGATCTTGATACAAAATTCTCCACGTAGTCGTCTGAGAAGGGCCAAGTTCTTGAGAACGATTTGGAATAGAGAGGTTTAGATCATATCTTACACTTTGGCTTACATCAGCAACATTGACTTTTGATCGGGCACCCCGACGACGCACAAATGTTGTCTTATCTGCATTTTGATGGTATATCTGTCCATATTAACTTGATACAATGTACTGAACACATTTGTTATCAAGATTTGATATTTATATTCCAAAACAATCTTGATTTTGGCATTAAAGTTCTGCGCGCTAATTGGAAAACCCTATAGTTTGGGTATTTCTATTAGTACAAATAAAAATAAGAATTGACAAATTTATTATTTATTGTCCTTAAAACTAATACGTCAAGTATGTGCAACCCCGTTCCGTGATATTTTATCAAGGGGTCGGAATGGACCTGTCTGTTTCGTAATTTTATGAGGCCCTTCCGTTGAAGGTTAAATAATTTTTATGAAAAGAGGAAGGTTTTTTTGTTGCGTTGAGCTTGTCTTATTATCCCTTTGACTACGTCTCTTACCACATGCATGTACCCTGTTTTACTAGCCAGATGTCATTTTACTAACACAATCAATCACTTCTAAGTAAATAAAATTGTTATAATGCCCATTTCAGTGCAACATCTTGTACACAAAAGATACTTCTTCAAAGCATGCTTGCTACTGTCTTGTTGTATATCAGTCATGTTCGAGCTGATAATTTATGAATACCAATTTTCTTGCATAAACTTTACTCGCGGTCGGTAGTACGAGGCTTGCCTTTTATATTTCTCTATTGGGCAATCCTAGTGCTGCCATTGGGCAACTGACGTCTCTACCGTAAAGTTTGATATTTTTGAAGGTATACGTACTCAGAACGTTTTGACGTACGAGCGCTATTTGTGTTGTTTACAGTATTGTGAAAAATTCATATCGGCCAAATAACGGAATTAAATCGTGAACATTTTCGTGCTATTATTTTTTACAAGTTTCGACATGGATTAACTCAACAACAGTGCATCGATGAACTTAATTCGATTTTTGGCAATGAAGCACCATCAACGACCAGTGTTTATCGATGGTTTACCGAATTCAATCGTGGTCGTAGTTCGCTCAACGACGAATTTCGTGAAGATCGTCCAAAATCGGTTGTTGTTCCGAAAAACATTGATGCGGTGCGTGAACTGATACTGCAAGATCGTCATGTGACTTATCATGAGATTGAGGTATCCTTGGACATTAGTGGGACCAGCATACATTCAATATTGCATGAACATTTGACCGTAGAAACGATTTGTTCGCGTTGTCCCACATAATTTGACAATCGTTCAAAAACAAGCTCGTGTCAATTGGTCGCAAGAAATGCTCAAAAGATTCGATAGCGGTGCTTCAAAACATGTGCATGACATCGTGACAGGTGACGAATCGTAGATCTACGCGTATGAGCCCGAAAGTAAACAGCAGTCGACCGTATGGGTCTTCCAAGGCGAGCCCAACCCAACAAAAGTCGTTCGTGCTCGAAGCACTTCGAAGCAAATGGTTTTCGGAAAAACTGGACATGTTTCAACCGTACCATTGGTGCAACGTAGAACGGTCAATTCTGAATGAGACACAACCATTTGTTTGCCACAAGTCTTCGGAGGAATAAGCAAAACCAACCGCCGAAGACGGATCGTTCTCCACCACAACAATGCGAGCTCTCACATATCGGCTCGAACAAGTGACTTTTTGAACACTCAAAACGTCGATTTGATGAGTCATCCGCCGTATAGTCCTGATTTGGCACCCGATAACTTCTCTCTATTCCCGAACATCAAAATTAAATTGCGAGGTCGACGTTTTTCGACACCTGAAGAAGCGATAGATGCGTTCAAAATGCACGTTTTGGAGATACCTCAATCGGAGTGGAAAAAGTGCCTCGGAAATTGGTTCACATGCATGCAAAAGTGTCTTGATCTTCATGGAGAATATTTTGAAAAACAATGAAGCCATTTTCGATGATAAATATTTGTTTTTGTTCACTAACCCCGAAATATAAAAGGCAGCCCTCGTATATCCGTGCAACACAGTTCATACATCAGGTCGTCAAAATTTCCGTTTAGTTGAGAAATCACATAAATCCAGGATTTATGTGGTTTTTTTATTTCATCAGAATATTCTGCATTGTCAATCTGATACCTAGCACGTCAAATTATAATGTGGTTCTTTGTATCGTAAAATGTCGTCTTCTGAAGAAGTTCTTGATAATGATGTTCCTAGAAAACGATAAAAGGGACTTAAACAGATTATATAAAAGCGTGAAAATATTAAAAAAGCCCGAGTAAAGGGAGAGTTACGAAAACTGTAAAGGAACTGTTGTAAATAGAAAGACAATGGGAGAATCTTGTAGGTAAGTTGATAACCTAAAAAATTTGTATGGGTTGTTCTGTACAGTACCCCTTTTATTCGTACAGTTGTAAGAAAAAGTGCTTCCTGAAAATACCTGCAGCCAAAATCGAAATTTTTAATAAAATTTACAATTTTGATACAAAGAATGAACAAGATGCTTACTTGCAAGCATTGATTGAATGTACTGAAGATGGCACGGGGACGTCCAAAGGCTAATGTAGGTTTTGTAAGAATTCATGTAAATAGCTATAGGTATTCCGTTTCATTGAACTCAGGAAAATTCAATGTTTGTAAAAATCATTTGCGAGTGTACATAGCATAACTGATAATTGTATTCGGAGATTAACCAATCTCCTGTCTAATGGAGAAACACCGAAAGACAAGCCAGGCAAGAAAACTCATAAGGATTACAAGTCATGGTGGCCCAAATTCGATAGAAGCAATTGTTTATCTGCCAATTCTTATGGATGAAATGTAAAAAGAAAAGATAAACTTTTCTTCAACATTACATCCTTCCAGCGTGGGCCAGGGTAGGGTTTGACATGTAAATAACTTTTTTATTAGTAAACCAATTTCAATGATCTTAGGTACCATGAATGGTTAATTTATGGAGATTTGATTCACTAGGTATAGAAGATGATACCTTCTATACGATTTCCGTTTCCCGCCTCGCAATGTCGGACTCTTTCGATAGCATTATTCACATAATTTAACGTTTGAGGCTCTATCGTACGCATTTCAGTACACCCGCTCCTTCAAATATGCCTACAGGCAATAATCGGAAGCTTAACGGTCCCGCGAACGTGGCGGCCAATTAATCTGGGAATTTCGTGAAACTATCCACTCGCCCAGTAAATGTCTCAGAAGGTTTGGCCTTGCCTGTATGGGTAGTAGTGCCATCCTGTTGGAACCACAATCCCGGATGAATTTCCACAATTGGACGTAAAAATTTATGATACTGGCGTGTATATCTTCGGATATTGAAATTCCCATACCTTAAAGTTTATACCTCCACTGTTGTAGAGCATGGTTGAGGTAAATCTTAAATAGCATAAGTGAAAATATTCTAGTTGGAGGCGTTCTGTCACTTTAATAGTTTTCCAATCTCCAAACTTGTCGCCGAGTTCTCGTGTAGTTGTTCTATGGCCTGTATTACTGTATTGTTAACTACAGTTTTTTTTATGGTGTCTAACACAGCATCAAATACGTTTTTTCAATTATTTACGTTAAACAGAAAGTATTATCGATGCATGATCCGTAAAGAATACGCTTTGATAATGCTATCTGCTACGGTTGGCGAAACGGCAACATCACTCCATCCTACGACAATGCGGTCTAAACTCAAGAAGTGACTTCATTAGACACAAATCGCGTAAACCTGGAACAACATATACATACAGTCTTCCCAACGGATTTTTTCCATCACGTGATCAATGTTTCATATAAGCTCAGACAAACGAATCATATCATTCTCCTTTTCTATCACCTATAAACCTTTACATAACGTACATTAAACAGAGATGCTTCATACTACGACCTACTACTCATATTTTTAATACGTCAAACAAAGATGCATAATTGTCAATTGGCGCTCGCGCACTTCAGCGACTACTGCTGAAGTTAATTGTATTTTGCATTTGCTGTCATTACAGTCGATGCTGTCATTCTCGTTTCGTTTATCATTTCGTCTGTTATTATTGTCGGCTTCATCATTTAAAAAACAGTTCTTGTAAGAACTAAATAGTATCAAAGCAAGTATTACTACATGCATAATACCGTTTACTAGTTAACGAATTAGCATGTCGGGCAAACGTCTTGGTTCTCAAGCCCACAATTTGGATTTTAATCTGTTAGAGTATTTCACTGTCGAAAAGGAAAATGGTGGACCTTTGATCAATATTAATTCCATTCAAGAGGTACATTATCTATTTTCTTTTGTATCTAACGTTAATTCATTTAAATTTAATTATTACAGAGAGTCACTACTCTGAATAGAGAACTAAGGGGGATATACATTATAAATGTATTCGATGAAAGCTTACGAACTCTCTTGCGTAATTTGAAGTTTAAATACAAAAAGATACAACAGAAGGATCTTGATGGAGAAAACAAATATTGCTGCCTTAAGAACTCCGTTTTTACGACGATACCAAGAAAATTGTGCATCACACTTACGACAAGTTGTCATCTTGGATAAAACTTGGATATTTTCGAAGGGAAGTGCAAGGAAATCATGGTAAGATGAGAACGTCAAAAGTGTTCGGCGACCTCGGAGGTTTGATGGGAAACGTTTTATTGTTTTGCATGCTGGTAATAGCAATAGACTTATTGAAAATGCCAGTTTAGTATTCTCAACCAAGTCGACCCTGTTGGACTATCATGGGTCAATGAGCAGTGACCTGTTTATGAAGTGGTGTATAGAAAAGCCTATACCGAATTTACATGAACCCTCCTTAATTGTAATGGTTAACGCATCGTACCACAGTATTTTGTTGGAAAAGCAGCCCGTGTCTTCTTGGAAAAAGGCAGATGTTTGTGATTGGTTGAACAAGAATAATATACAAATAGCAAAGGAGCCTAAGAAACCAAAGCAGTACGTGTTTGACCAGCTATTGCAAGAAAATGGCCACGACGTCTTACGTCTTCCACCGTATCACTGTCAATTTAATGCCAACGAGTTAATTTGGGCATCTGCAAAAACACATTATGACCAACATATCGGTGAAACTAATTACAGTGATAGCGAAGTCTTACGGACATGGGAAAGGGTTTTACAAAAGTCTTCACCAGAAGAATGGAGAAAATGTACTGCAGTTACACATAAAATAATTCAAGAGTGGTTTCATCGAGAAGTGATTCTGGATGATATACCCCAAATTGTAATCCAACTCGCTGCAGAATCAGTCAGTGAAAATGATTTGTTAAGTGATAGCGGATAATAATTTTATTTATGAATTGATTGGAATCCTTTATTATTTACTGTTTCTATTTGTCTGCTTTTATAATATTTTACTGAGTTGAGAGTGTGTGGAACATTCGTCTCCGAACACTGGTTGAGTTAACAGTTTAGAGCGTTTTGTAATTTTTAATCTGTTTTCCAATATTTAATGATAATTAAAGACTTGTGCTGAATACCATTTTTGACCTTTAATCTCATATGTATTTGATTTAAAAAAACTTGAACAACTATTTTTTCGATCGTTTTCATATGTACCTAATAAAAGTTCCAGCAATGAGAAGCAGTCTTTAAAAGCTTTTAGTTTGAAATTAAATATTCATGTAACCACACATGTATTTATTATCCGATGGAAATGTCACTATCTAAACATAACCTAAAATTTTGCGGAAATATTTAAACTTACAAATTGTCAAATGAATTTAATCGCTCATCAGACTTACTAGGTACATATTTGGTGCATATGGTTGCTACTGATAACGTGATGGAAAAGATCCGTTGGGAAGACTTTTAGGTATCGATTAATTATTAATTTGTTAGTGGCAAAATAAAAAAGATATGAATAAGTAGTTAGAGTGCAAAATTAAAACAAGTTTATAAAAATCAACCATGTTCTCAATGCATACAAACCAATTAAATATCGAGCACTACAAGTTATAATACAACCTCAATTTCCCAGCTGTATCTACATATTTAACAACAGGTATTTTCAACTCAAACTGCAGTCTAGCACGCCAAATGGCGTTTGTACTTTGTAAAAAATTAAGTAGACTGTTATGAAAACTGCAACTTAGACACGCAAATATACATGTCAAAGTTTCAACAAGGTATAAATTCTACCTTCAGGGCATTAATTTCCTATATATTTTCGTGGTATGCATGCAACGAGTGTATCCTGCAAAAAGTTGCAGTAAATGTGACAAAAAAATGCAAGACGGAACTGGACTTTATACAGGAAATGTATTAGAATTGGCCTGATATTACTAACCCATGTAACTGAAGGAAAACTCGTTTATAAGTCCACATTATCAAGTAAGGAAAACAGATTGTAAATTTAAAGTAATAATTTTATGATATGTCGGAAATGGGTATTTCCTTCACCGAGTCGAGACATTTTCTATTTCCTTTTCTCGCTAAAAATCTTACCGAAGGAGTGTAAAGTGTCTCTGGCAAAATAAGCTGATGCATTTATAATGTAAAAGCTTTCTTCTAATATCTGACTTCGCTGAAAGCACCCTGATAATAGGGAAATCTAAAGAGGCCATTCTTCCATCTAGACCTATACAATCTATACAGACTAAGTTAACAAAAAATATGTATATCTGTGTCAATCTCACTTGCTTAAAGTTATGAAAAATAAATTATAATTTAGCATTACTGTAAAATTGCCTACATTATAATATGCCTGATGTGTAGACACGTGAGCATGAAAAGTTTCCAGAACTGGTCATTTTATTGAACCATTTCCCTGTAACATCATTGACCAAAATATTGCACAATGTTGTAGCATAGGGACTTATACAGTGTTTTACTTCAGTATTAGATTTTGATTCATAATTTATGATATTCTATTAGCTCTTGTGTTACGAAGTTTGTCACTTTCATTCTCGAATTAACGCACTCGAATAACGTGAAGTAAACCAGAGTTAAAACAGCATATAATAATTCACTGTGTTATCAATAGAGGGTGGTCAAACGAAAACTGAACAGCTGTTGGTTTCAACACAGAACGCTAGCGCATACCTTCGTTTCTTTCTACCAGTCATTATACAGCAACAAATCATATTAAATGTTACTGTAAATTACAAAAAACTTAATAAACATTGAAAAGTGTGTACTGTGAACACCTTAAGTCCTGCTCTTGTGGTTTTGAATGACTTAAACGTTTCAAAGATGGACATGAGGATGTTCAAAATGTCACTAGAACCGGGCTACCCTCGGTCTCTCCAAATGCAAACAAACTCGCAAGAGTTCGTGGAAAAGTGGTAAGACATGGCTGAATGGCCCTCCAAATGATAGCAGAGTGGAACATCAATCAGGAGATGATTCTACAAATTTTACATGAAGAATTGTGTGAAGTTCATCCAGCGCACAGCCTAACGGACGAGCAAAAACAGAGAACAGTTGTCGCGACAATGTAAATTCTCCTAATTGCATTGTCACTGGCGAGTTATAAGTGATGTGAGACGCCAAAGCATGCAACGGATTTGAAAATTATCAGCAAGTCCCAAAAGGTTTCCTTTGTATAAATTCAGAAACAAAACCACTCTGATTACATTTTTCCATAACCAGAGTATGACCAATAAAGAATTTGTTCCGAGAGGACAAACACTGCGCACTCTATTGAATCTGAAATGATGAAGAGATTATTGCAGAGGATTTCTTTAGTACGTACGCAATTTCAGAGAAATGATAGTTGATTCTTGTTACATGATAATACACCTGCCTATTCTGCACTGATGTAAAGTTATCTCACACAACACGGCTTTATTGAGATCAACCAAACCCCATTCACCCGACTTGGCATTAGCAGACTTATAATTTTCCTGAAGTGAAAACCGTTCTCAAAGGCAAACGAGTTAAAATGTAGAAGCGATTAACATTAATGTAACCGCCTAATTGAAAGCAGTTTCTTCGAACGCCTTTGCCGACTGTTTTCAAAAATTGTAGAGCATTGCAATAAGTGTACTAAAGTAAATGGAAATTACTTCGAATCAATATCAAATGTTTTTCGTGTTACTAATATTGTATTTCTTTTTATAGTACCAATTCGGGAATTAAATTGCCAAACTTTGCATCTTTGTGGATAAACCATTTAGTGTGTCTATAAATTAATTTACTATATAAAATAAAAAATTAAGAATAGTGTAGTCAAGTATGTTTGTAAACATGGTAGCACATGGAACGGATAGTTATGGGTAATTACGCTTGCCCTAGGTGTTAATAAGGACACTGTCTTACTCGCGAAGAAGAAGATAAACGAGATTGTAGAATAAGAAGGATACAAGGAACAGGTCATAGAAAAGTAGTGGCGCAAGCGCAGGACAACCAATTATTGGATTATCAGTCCGAACTAAAATCCCGCTGCGTCGCCAACAAAATTTTTCTAATAGAGGAAAATAAACAACAAAGGCTCTAGTTCTCTCAGGAGCTCATACTACACGCAAATAACATCTGGGACAATGTTGTGTTCCTGCGTTAAAAAGCTTTCCAGTCCAACCACAATGGCATTTTGCAAGTTTATCAGCTCAGAGGAAGATGATATTACCCCCAATATACCAGAAAGACAAATAAAAGTGGTCGCTTATCAGTAAACGTTTACCCATAGAAGAAAGACTAACTGGTCTCGTATATCAGACAATATTGAAAAAATCTTCATCGCCTTCAGTTCGACTCATTTTCAACGACAGTTTTATATTTCAAATCGCTAATTGTTCAGTTCATTGAGCAATAATTGTCCTACAGTCATGGAATAACAAAGAATAAATGTGTTGCCATGGGTCTCAAAGAGGTTTAAACCCTATAGAATATGTTTGGGGAAAAATGATCAAAATCATACATTAGGAAGGATTTCGACGAAGAAATAACGATGAATTGAAAAAATATTGATGAATTTCATTTTTCAGTTAGTATATAACTTATAATGTAATATAAGTGTTCGTTAATTTAATATAATTATTATTGTTTGTTTATATTTTAATATAAAATCAGCACGCTTTACTGACGTTACAGTTAAGATGCAAATCATCACTACTTGGTAAAGTAGGACCAAACTTTTAGTAGCGAATGTTTAAATCCCTACTCAAATGCGATTACCAGTCAGCAGGTAGCATGTAATCTCTGAACAAGGTTGGTGCTTGTTGGTCTGTAGTCAGGGCCGCATTTAACTTGCTTGGCAATGGCAGTAAAATCCGCAATGCAACTTTTTATTGAAACTGGGTATAATTATAATATATAGTACAAAATCTTATAATGCAAGTATCTAGGTAAGATTAAATTAAAATTACCGGATGACCGACCATCTTTTCCCTGAATATTGTTAAATATATTAACGTTATAATGAATGCTGTTGTCCACTAACGATGTAGGTAACCATGTTAAATTTGTTTTGCACTATGAATCATTTGTTTTCGAAAGTATGCTAATTTGGTTATTGTTCTGGGTAAATTCAGTCATAATTTTGACCAGTCGCAGTTACATCATGGCTTTCTGGAGACCTTCGGAAGGCGGTGATAATAATCAAATTATGGATATGGCAAGCAGTGATACCGACGAAGACATAGATGTTGTAAATAGTAGTAGTGAAAATATAAATTTAAGTGCAATACGCCAGCATCTTCCCGTTGAAGCGCAAAGAATAATTTTAAACATTTATAAAAACTTAATCCGAACTCGGGCAACCAATAGGGCATTATGAAACGTGTTGCAGAATTGACACAAGTCCCGTACAGTACAGTGAGAAAAATTATAAACAAATGGCGTGTTACACACCGCAAAATAAGAACTACTCGAAAACTTTCTAGGATTGATGAAGAAATCAGGGAAACCGTAAGAGATACTACTTATAATTTTTATAAAAAGAAATGAGTTCCCACAGTAGGCGAAATATTTTAAGAAATTAGATCACTACGAATATACTTTCCTTACAATAGTCCAGAAACATTACGGTGACGAATTTAAATATGATTCTATAAATAAACGGCAATACATAATGGAAAGCGATCGCATTGTACATTTACGGGACGAATACCTTAAGATGTTTAATTTACACCGTATGCAAAATCGATCAATAAGTTGGTTAAATGAAGCATGGTATGATACGTCAAAACAGGTAGGATTAGAAATGAACCTAGGTAAAACAAAAATAATGACAACCAAGAAAGAAGACCAAAGTCAAATAATACTAGAGGATATACAAATAGAAAAAGTAAAGAAATATGTCTACCTAAGACAAGAAATAAAAACTAGCAAAGAAAATCAGCGCAAGATAAATTGAAGAATAAAATTGGGATGGGCGGCATTCGGTAAGCTGAACTATATATGGAAAATGAACATACCTATACACCTCAAAGCAGAAGTTTTTAATAAATGTAGGTATATTACTGGTATTAACATATGGTACTGAAACGTGGGTTTCTACTAAAGATATAATGAAGAAAATGACAATCAGTCAAAGAGCCATGGAACGAAGAATGGTTGGTGTGTCCCTCAAAGACAGAAAAACGAATGAATGGCTGCAAAAGAAATCTGGAGTAGACGACATTAATTGTAGAATGGCCAAACTAAAATGGGAATGGGCCGGGCATGTAGCCAGAATGGAAAATAAGTGGAGGAGAAAACTTATGGAATGGCGACCCTTGGAAAATAAACGAGGAATTGAAAGACCTCAAACTAGATGGGCCGATGACCTCAAGAGAGCAGGAGGATTCAAACGGCAAGCAATAGCACAGAACCGATAAACATGGACAAATATTAAGGAGGCCTATATCCGACAATGGATAGAAACAGGCTAGAAGAAAAAAGATGATACGTCATCAGAAAAGGTTAGCCTGAAAACAACCGAAAACGTCGCATCATTCTTCGTCATGAGCTAGAGCTGAGCAGATATGCTGTAAAGATGGAGCATATATGTCTAAAATATGCTACAAAAAGTACCTTATATATGCTTTAATATATGCTATAAAATTTTTATATGCTGCAGAAATTTTCTTGTTTCTTTAAAAGATATTCAAATAAAAACAAAGGTATGTACAATAATCTTTAATAATAAAGAACAGAACACAAATGCACTACTTACTAGTTATTTATTACAATAAATATCCATATGCTTTTCAATGTTATCTACTAAAAAAACTTTGACGTTTATCTTGTAATATATTTTTATACATGGAAAAATTTCTTTCGACATCACAAGAAGTAACAGGGCAATATTTAAATAAATGTGATTTTTCAATAGCAACATTTTGTGCATTGTGACCAGAATCGGAGAATTCTCCATTTAAAATATTTCTTACAGATTTAAGGATCAATAAACCAAAATTTTTTTGAAACAAACTACAAAGTTTGGCTTTTATTCTCATTTATTGTTTTCTGAAAGTTTTCTATTAAATCTAAAGATTCTGTTAAGAGTAAGTTTCTTAATTATAGTGGGAATATCAGAAAAGTATGTTTTTATATAGGACAACTGAAAAATTAGTTCGCGGTTTTTAAAACATTTTGACAGTCAGCTACAGATTGAACATAACTTGGATGAAAACTATCGACAATATTTTTAAATTCCTTGTAATGTTCACAGTAGAATAAATCTGCTCCGATCCAAATTCCCCATCTGGCTAAAACTGGTTGTGGGGGTAAAGACACATCTTTAAGCTGTGCGTGGTAAACTTGTATTCTAGATGGGGCTTTCACAAAAACTTTTTTTCCATTATTAATTAATAAATTAACAAAGGGAAATTCAACTCTAACAATTTCAGCAATAAGATTTAGTGCATGTGCTAAACAGGTTGTATGAACTAACTTTGGATAAAAAATGTTCAAATTTTAACCTGCTTTGTTTATATATGCAGCACCATCGGTAACCATATATAAAATTTTATCCGATGGCACTTTGTTTGGAATATACAATAAAGAAAGTGTATCATTAACAAATCTAGAAATTGTTAAATTGTTGGTTTTATCCAATTGTTTAACAGCAACCAAATAAGTTTTGGAAGGGTTACCATTTAATATGCCAATTACAAAATTTGCAGTGTACCTTCCTTGAACGTCGGTAGTTTCATCGACGCCAAACCAGATGTAGTGATTCAAAATAACACCCCTTATTTTTTAAGCATTTCTTCGTAGGTATAGTGTAGGAATGTATGACCTAGATGCTGTTCGACGGGAGAAACTTTTACTTTTGTGTACTATTCAAGAAACATCTTGAATTCCGGAACATCAAGATTGTTTAGTGGAATGTTACAGGACACCATCATTTTGCATAGATCCTTATTAAAGTTGTTAGATCCTTCATTTTTATTTACGCAGTCGAGTAGTAATTGCTGCGTAGGTTCATTACCAACACTTGT
The DNA here is from genome assembly GCA_014611495.1 of Limonius californicus. NCBI lineage: Eukaryota > Metazoa > Arthropoda > Insecta > Coleoptera > Elateridae > Limonius > Limonius californicus. The sequence continues at coordinate 4,348 of JABXWE010018574.1, read as the reverse complement.
TTTGCGTTGATGAGGGCTGATCCAATTGGAATTTTTTGGTAACAGCGATGTAGTAGTTAAATATAAAATTAATAAATTGTTTTATCTATTAAGATAAAAAAAGGAAAACATTTTATAATTATTAAAAATCAAATACAAAGTTAAGCATGAAAAAATACCTGGGGAAAGACTGGTTGAAGACTATTAAAGAATTAATTAAATAAGGCAATAAAATCATCGACTAAATGACCAATAGCGTTGAAAACAGGTAATCCAAAATTCATTAAACTATTGATAAGTGTTATTTGATTTATGTCTAAAAGTTTTACTACCTAATTTAATTTTCAATGGAAATTTAAAACATTAGATACATACCTACTTTTCACATAAACAGCAAAACACCACACTACCATCGTCGTATTTAAAACATTTATATCTAGGGCTTCAGATCAGAGGGGCGTAAGACCCAAACAACAAATTATACAGGAAACGATAAAAACGTTTGAAAATTACATTTTCTGCAATATTTATTTGGATTTCTAGATGGAGTTTGTTTAAATAATTTAACAGAGTCTGGTATAATGTTTTCAAGAGATATTAAAATTTAAGGCAGTTAGGGTTCATACGCCCTTGTGGCTGTAAAATCGTGGCTGTTGGTTTTTATAAATGAAGGGCGTATAGCAAAAACTAACATTTTATTTCAGTAAACAATACATTTTAATGACAACACAAAAATATTTCCAATACAACTGAATACTAACGATAATTATTGAGAACACTTCGCAAACTTTACAAGACCTAGAAGTTTTTTTGGGGTCTTTTCTGAAGAAATATTTGTTTGACAGCATGTAGTGTCATTTCATCTTCGGAATCATCTTCACTATCTTGAGCTTGACTGAGCACCGGTAGACGTCTATAGAACTGGTGATACTCAGATGATATTACACCATCCTTCCCTTCGCAGATCTCTTGCCAGTGCTTATATTTTTTTCGTTTATAGGAAGTTGATTAGTATACAAACGCTTCAGTTGTGGTTTAGAGTTTGTTGAGGTAGACCTTCTGCCTCTCCTGGTGGTGTTAACCGTCTTAAATGATTCTTCTCAATATTCATGTTTATATTGCATTAAATGAGGCTCTCCTCTTTGAAACCGTAACCACTTAACGTTTTTCCAGCTAAGTGCCTGTCCATCCTCACTTTTCTTAGTATTGATCAGAATACTCTCTTTTGAAGTTTTGAAGTCAAAGAAATCGCTATGAATCATTACAGAAACGTCGTAGGGATTTTTTTGTTAGCCAACCTTACTATGTTGATCCAGTCATTGGGCCAAAAAATTTTAGCATGCACCGATGCCCGTTCAATGGCAGCGTGCATTGAATCACACTGCATGTGTGTGTGGCCTGGTTCTAAAAACTTTAAATCAATAACTTCTAAATTTGAAATTGTTTGAACCGCTTCTTGTAGCATACACGCCACTATAGCATTCCGGTTCTGTCCAGGACAACAATCTGAATGCAACACTAGATGCCGTGCAGTTTTGGGAAGTTTCTTGATGAACTCCGTTAAACAGGTAGCAATTTCATTTGCTCCCCTCTTACCTTCATACTCAGGCCACATGAAACAGAAACCTTCCTTCTTTGCAACGTCATAAATGGTGAAATTAAATGTAGCGAGTTTCCTTTTGTAAAACACTGGCTTTGCATACAGAACCGGACTGCACAAGACAGCTTCCAAATCAAAGTTAGCTGAAATGTATCTACTATCTTCTCCAGCCCTTTCAGCGTCTTGCAGCTTTTTTCATTGGCGAATACTTTTCGACGAATGTGCAGATCATACTCAGCTGACCTCTCTTCAGATTTTTGATCATCTGGTAGCTGCTCATAATGGTGACACCAGCACTGGTCCTTTTTGGGGACATGAAAACCAATGATTTTTTAATCAACAGTTCTTTGTATAACGTATTCGATACAGGCTTTTCATTCACCATAGAACCATAGAACCATTTCAAGTATGCCAATAAACTAAACACGCAACGTTGTTGGTGCGAGATTTATGCAATAGCACATGCACTGGGCGTATGAACCACAATAAACTTTTGCTTCCAAATACACGGGAGGCGTAAGTACATACGCCCTGGATACTTTTTACGACTGCGGGGGTAAGTACTTACGCCTTTATGATCCGAGGCAAAATATAAAATTGGTTAATACGCCAATATGTTTGAATTTTTCCAGATAAATCTAGCCATACAAATCATACGCCCGTTTGTTCAAACATGCAGCTATATACAAAGAGTCTATACGCCCCATAATCCCAATTTTGCAAATTTGGTTGATACGCCCCTATGATCTGATGCCCTCGATATGGTTTTAACCATTTTTTAATACGTTCCGACTGTGAGCTTCCAATATTCGGCATTTATTTTATTTTAATGTTAGGAACAAACACAACTGCACTTTCAACTAACCAAATAAGAAATTACTAAAAATACAAATACTTGACCAAACAGAGGCCCTACTCTGTAAGCCGCTACGCTACGCTGCAGTGCACTCCTTTGCACCCTTCAGTAGAGAATAAGGCTATCTTTATTTCAGACAGCGAACCACTCACATATGAACACTGAAATCCCTGACGATTAGCACAAGTTCTTAGAAATTAGATAAATACTTCCTGTTGAACAATAAGCAAAATGTTGAGTGCATTTCCAAGAATCTTTGTGAAAGATGAAAGACAGAAAGTAGTATTGCAAACAAATTTGGTATCTGGAAAAACCACATCTGTTCTAATAAAAATGTTAGGTAACTTTTTTTCTAAAAATGCATTTTTATGCTGTCAAAACTTAATATATGCAGTTACATATGCCATATGCTGTATACTGTCGATATATGCAAAATATGCAAAATAAAATTTGGTTTATTTTAAAGTTAACATTCGAAAACGCAAAAAAAAAAACGAAAAATTAGCTGATAATGCTCAATAGGAAGAAACATGCAAATATGCGTTTGCCCAGCTTTAGACTCATGACAATCACGTCAAACAATTGATTGTTTGAAGAAGAAAAACATCCAATTAATGTCTCATTGCCTGTACGCATCTGATTTATCGCCTAATGACTTCTTTGTTCCCGAATGTCAAACAAAACATGCTTAGACAGCGAATTTTCATCACCTCAAGAAGCTGTTGAAGCCTTCAAAAATCATGTTTTTGAGATACCAACTTCAGAGTGGAAAAAATGTTTCGAGAATTGGTTTAAACGCATGCACAAGTGTATAAATCTTAAATGCGAATATTTTGAAAAGAAATAAAACAGTTTGTCCCAAAAAGTTTTTTCTTTACTATTTTTGTAAAAACTTAAAAAGCTGCCCTCATATTTTTAGGCACCATAACTTTTGTTATGTGCACTGCACTATTATAACACATGCGAGCAAATATAACAATTAGTGAACAAACTCCAAATAAAGAAAAAGCTTACTGATAGAGTGGTATTATTAATAACGCAGTATTTTGCCTAATCACAGAATTTTCTGTTTTCTAACTATTAACCAACAACTTGCCCAACAATGGGATGTTGCGGGCTAATAATAAAAAATAAATAAATAAATAAAAAACCAACCACTACATTAAAAGACAAATAATAGATAGAAGATAAGAAACAAATAAATGAGCATATCTATCTTTATTTTATCACTGGTGTGTATTTAACAATATTTACATATTTGACTGCAGATAATTTAAATTAACTTTACGTTAATATTATTTACTACTGCTAAAGTATAGATACCTATATTTTCATACAAATTATTTACAAAATTTAATATCACCCTTCGCGCAACTAATCATTCGACAAAACTCAAATTTACAGTTTAAGATGAATTTGAAAATTACATACATGCTCAAATAGCTTACACTACATGCTTTCTTTAAAAAAATGTAAATGCATATATGTGGATGTAAAATTCTATTGAGAAAGAAAAATGAAGTCATGTATAACTATGAAGCGTCCTACATGAAGTATGCAATACTTTTCTTGCACGCCAGGAAACAACTTCAAAGTTGCAAATTTACGTACAGAAAATGTTTGACAGGACAAAATGCCAAAATAAATGGAAACGAATGCAATACTGCAAACATCTAGACACAAATAACATTTACGTAAATTTAAATGTATTTTAAAATATTGAATAATCAATCTTAAGAAACATTTGCAACAGCGTTACATAAAACAGTTTTTCACAGATTACTATTATTTAAGCTCTTACTACATATTAGATATGCCACTGGTCGCTCTATAAATGTATAACTAGTTACTTCTTTTTTTTTTAAGTAATAATGCACGTGTTAGTTTGTTCTAATGAACAAACATCATATGTC